>JAHBMJ010000466.1:117149-122466 GCA_018398765.1 Chromera velia | reverse complement strand
CCCCCCCCCCTCTCTTTCCCTCTCTTTCTCTCTCGTTCTCTGGAGCTAGATTGAAACGTTCTTGCGTTCCATTGTAGTCATGATTCGTTTCCTGTCCTATGCAGAACCCTGCCTGCCCGCTCTTCGGAGGACGGCACATAATCTGCGTATGCAGTCGTCAACTTTCGCAGGAGCAGGTGCGCAGAAGGTGGGGCGAGGGAGGAATTTTATTTGTGGGCGGGAATGTCCCCATCTTGAAAGCGAATCGTTAGTGTTCAGGTACACACCTGTAGAACTGGAATGCGATAACGACAATGAAGGAGAAAAGAAGGAGAGCCAATGTCGTGATCGTTGCAGGCATGAGGAAGTCAGTGTCACCGCTCTGGTCTGCGTAGAATCCATAAACGAGGATCAGGACGCTGATCTGCACAAAGAGAGTTCAGAGGAGATAAGAGGATAGGACGGATGAGGGGAGGAAATGTTCGAGTGAAGATCGGCTGGAAGTGTCTTTGAAACGCTTTGGGTTAGCAATAAATAAGGAATTTTTCTTCCAACTTCCTAAACATTGTAATCCCTTCTCTGAATTACTTCCTGTATATCCATCCCCTTTTAAGCCTCCAGCTTCCATTCCGATGTCTGACGGAGAGGCTGAAGAATTCTTTATGAAAGTAAATGCATAAAAAAAAGGAAAAAAAAAGTTTTCATTCCGATGTCTGACGGAGAGACTGACCCCCGTCCCCAGAGCCGTGTCAATCCAATTGGAGAGGGTGTCGATCCACGGCCATACACGGGCCTGCAGAAAGATCAATAAGCAGATACATAGATAGATAGATAGATAGATAGACCCTGGAGGAGAGAGTTTCATTCTCTCGTTCTTGCCTTACATACTGAGTCCACATGAGAACGGTGAGTGACACACGTGGCCTGTGGGGAGCGCGCACCTCACACCGTCGTCGAAATGGGAGCCAAGGCATTTACACAGAAGAAATCCTCCCGAAGAGCTGCATGGGGCGACGGCCAACTTCGATCGAATTTCTTCCCTTCCTTTCCGACCGACCGCCTGATTGTCCGACCTGTGCGACGACGAAAGAAACGTTGAGGGCCTGAAGCATCACCAGCACGAAGACTGTGTTGTCCGGTTCGAGCACAGGAATAATGGCGAAGCAACAGTTCTTCATCAACAGGACGAACCCCCACCAGTAGTCCAATGGGGAGAAGCGGGCGAAGAGAAATTTGTTTCTGCAGCAGACACATTCAACAAGGCGACTCAGGACGGAGTTTCTTGAAGGACCCTTGCATGCTTAGAACAACACACAGCCGTACAATGTTGAATAGAAAAAAAAGAAAACAGTGATGTTCTGGCACACACACCCGATCCAATAAGGCTGCATGCACTCAGTCCCTTTGCAGAGCGAAACGGAACGTCGCGGTTCACGACAGAAAGGTGTGTGGTTCCTCCCAAACTTTGATAAGAAAGGACGTCAGTGAACGCACAAAAAAGCCTACTAAATGAAGAATGAATGTTCACACTCCTTTAAGTACCTTTTGATGAACCCCGGATCCTTTTGAGACCAGGGTTTGGCAAGCACGCAGACTACCGCCAGGTAGACCGGCACGATGCCCAGATACAGAAAGATGGCGAAGGACCCCAGGATCACCATGCTGGTGTGCTCTGCACATCGCATCGAGAGGCACACCAATGACAAGGGCAACAAAAGCAAGCAACAGGGTGAAATGATGAATGCTTTTCTGAAACGATCGGGAACTGCAGTTTCACAAACTCCGAAATCATGACGTTCGTTTCGTCTAAGTAGTGTGTTGGGGGAATTTGGGGGAGTACTCGAAAGGAGGAATGCTATAATCTGGAAGTCTCAGACACCCCAAATCACACTAGCTGACACAGGAACAGGGAGGACTCACTGAATCCTTTCTTTCCTCGCCTTTCTCTCTTTCTCTCTCTCCCTGCCCTCTATCTGACCTTCACTCCCACAGAAGACTTTCGGAAAGCTCCTGAGAGTCCGGTCACCCGATGGGTGCGTAACGCAGTCGAACGGCACCAGGGCGTTCACGGCAATGACTACGAAGATGATCTGCAGCATGAACCCCAGAGTGTTGTAGACCTTGTCGAGCTCCCACTCCTTGAAGCTCGGAATCAATCTGTAGAACGCGGAGCCAATTAAAGACATTATGCGTAATCACTTCTACTTCACTTCTCATTGAACGTCGGAAAGTGTACCGAAAGATGAAGATGTGCTCATGCATTCGAGTAGGCACGCACCTCTGGTGGATATGTGTTGGATGATTTTCTCCCTGTCTTTGCCTCTCTCCTCATTGCTGTGAAGCAAGCAAAAGACCCTTCAAACAAAAACAGAAAAAAGAGAGACGCGAACCCAGCCTGGCAGAATTGTGAGTGCCTTAATTGAGAATGGAAGACGACATGCCCTTAACCTGCAAACCGTCAACCTCTTTTTTCGTCCTCTACCATTGCCCACGCAAAATACTGAGCCACGCACACCTATATACAGCCCATCCATCCATCCATCCATCCATCCATCCATCCATCCCCCGCACAGTGGCTTCCGCATACACTTCATTCACCCTGTGACGCACAAACGTACACACTCACCCAGTCCCCCCCTCCCACCAACACACACACACACACACACACACATAACCACACACACACACACACAACCACGCACCGAGGTACAAGCTTGGAGAGCCCCCAGAGGCCAAACACGAGTGCTGTGACGATGACGGGAAGCGTGACGTGCAGAATGAATTGCTGCAATTCAGTGTGATGTACAGAGGTATGGCAACAAAAAACATTACCAGAATGCATCCCCACATGATATAAGAGGAAGAGAATGCTTCGAGAGAAAGAAGGCATCCATGCACAGTGACAGACAGATAGATCTTATTAACAATTATGCTCTCCATCGGAGGGAGGGCCCAGTCAATGGGAGAAAGAAACACCTACCGTTCGGAAGGAGAAACCCAGATGACATGAGAGCCAAGACGCAGACAGGAAGAGACATGCAAGAGTAAAACATTTTCAGAGAGCTTTTTCCTATAATTTAATTTTCGAGTTTTGTTGTTCAACCCGCCAGTTACCTACCTGAAGGGGTGTCGATCTGGCAGCGCGCACTCGACCCTGAGTGCCTCAAAGTTCAACGACAGAGAGTCCAGAAAGTTGATCAGACCAGAGATCTCTGTGGGAAGGGAAAACGTCCAACTTGTTCAGAACAAGAACATACTGCAGACAGGAAAACAGGAGAGACGGAGGGAGAGACAAAAAAGGCGATCGAGGGGACGAATGATCAAAGCGTACAGCCAGATAGATCAATTGAGGGGATTCAATGAATTTAATTGTCATTCCTTTACTTTCTTGTTCGGTGCCTTCCAAATGTTGCTTGCCTCTTTTTTAGCCTTCTTCAAGTTATCTTATGTTTGGTGTTTGTCATTTCTCCTTTCGCTGCCTCTCCCTCCCAACCGTCCCCATGCAAACCATCCATCCTCCTTCCACCAGCCTACCTGCTCACCATCCATCCTACCTGCCCTGCCCTGCCCTGCCCTGCCCTGCCCTGCCTCCCCGCCTTACCTGTGCAAAGAGGAAGCAGATGGACAGGGACACGCATACACACACACACACACACACACACACACACACACACACACACATATAAAGAAAATCATACAAGATCCGACGTATCTGTGCAAAGAGGAAGCAGATGGACATCGAGGCGATGAGTCCCGAGACGGGTGAGTACCTTGCCGTGTAGGATCCGTTGATGCCGTAGTAGAACCCGACCATCAACAGAATGGACCCAATGATCGCAACAATCAGGGGCCAACTCACGCTCCCTCCCTGGCACTCTCTGCAGTCGTCAGAGGTCTGCAGAAAGAAAGAAGAAGATAAAATCAACAGTCAATTAACTGAAGTTGAGAGGGCATGCGTGTGTGCAGAGAAATGAAACCACCGAGAGAAAACGTACTTTTCTTTGTTTTTCTGCATGGGTAAAAACAAATCAAGTCAAGTCAAGTCAAGTCGAGAACACGTAGCAGAAAGAAGCGCAGATGTGCCACGCCAATGCATTTTTTTGTCTAGCGGCAACCCACCTTGAACATTCCTGCCGGACAGGACTCGCACATGAGACCCACTCTCTGCCCATTACACTGTGCGATCGCGGTGCTGTTCGAAGAAGAAGTGGACGCAGAGGAGGCGGCAGACTCAGTGTCGCTGTCGGTGGAGGAAAAGAGAGTCTGGTCAAAGTGTCCGCCTGGGCACGCAGAGGGGGTGCTGCAATCAATCAGTGCAAAGCAACCACATGCCGGAAGGAAAAACAAAAGAACAGAAAAGCCAAGTGAATGAATGAATGAATGAATGAATGAATGAATGAATGAATGAATGACCATCGACAGACAGACATCGGAGGGGGGGCACGGCTGCGGGTCAGAAAATCTCTCGGTCAAACCTTTGGAGAGAGAGAATAAATGAGAGAGGATACGCAACTGCCTTGCGTACAGAGAATATAGAATGCACACAGATATAGATAGAAGTCGATTGGAGGGTCAACGCTGTCGTTGACGCTCTGTCAGTCAGTCCTCGTATGCATTTATTTTCATACATTTATTCTGTATGAAAATATCTGCATGAAAATAAATGCACGATCCGTCAGTCAGTGCTCGTAGGCCTCTGGTGGCGTTTTCTCTTGATCTGTGTGACAGAATTCAGGTTGAGAGAGGGAAACACCAATCATTGGACTAGAATGACTCGCACACCATTCAAGCAGGTCACTCACCCGCATTTGAAGCTTCTGGGCGTCGAAAACTCCGATGGCGTCTCCACGAGCTCTGTCCAAAACCCTGGGGCAGAGAGGGGAAGGGCATCGCCCCCCTCACAAGTCAAATGGGTGAGGGTCTCGCAAGAGACGCAAACGTCGTTCTGCATTGGAGGGAGCGAGCGAGGAAGTCATTGATCGATTCCTTGAAACGCAAAGCCATGCATGCAGTTACGCGAAGAATTGATTGCATATTAATTCCTTCCTGCTTTTCTCACATTCAATCAGTAGGTCGTCATTACTTTGTGTGACGGACTGAATGGATACAGAGAAGACTGCAGGGGGTTCTTTTCCGCTCCTCATGCATTCATACTCACTCTTTTTCGACGTTGGAGACCTGAATGCAACGCAAAGAAAATATGAATATCACATTTATTCAACGCGTAAATGAACCTTCATTCATTCATTCTCACTCTTCCAGTTCTCCCTCTCTCTGCACAGCTAGCTGCACCCCCCTTACCTTGTGGTCCAGATACTCCTCTGTGTCGCATGTGCAG
>JAHBMJ010000466.1:109649-112149 GCA_018398765.1 Chromera velia | reverse complement strand
TTTGTCTGATTGTTTGAATGTCTTGACTGGCCTCCATCATGCAGAGGACCCAAAGGCCCCGAAAGGAAAAAACTCCACGTCGGGCGGAGTGCAGGCAGATCACTCTCCACAGAAGAAGAAGAAGAACAAGAACGAGGTGAAAGGGACTCCGAAGAGGAAAACCACGAAGAAAAGCGCCGACCAGTCAGTATTGACCGTCCCGATGTTTTGATCGCAAGAGAAGAGAAGCCAACATGAATGTTCACTCGTTCATCGATGCAACTTCCTTCAACCACCTCTGTGCAAATGATCATGAGCCTGAGGATCCATCGAAGCCAATTGCCTTGTACTCAATCGAGAAAGATCAATTGTATGCAGCAACGTGCATGGGGTGCAAACCGAATCATGACGAGCCAGGTGCATGCATCCCCAGGTATTCGCAATACAACAAAAACGATGAACGGTTCTGTCTCTGCGTGCGTCACGGGGCCTTCCGTCCTTCCTTCCTTTTTTTTTTTTCTTTTCAAAAAGGGGTGAGAAGAAACAGCTTTTCTCCCTGAAAGCACTTCATTCATCCTCTCTTTCCCTCCTCATGACCTCGTTGACGCACGCACTGCTCTGAGTGTGTGCAGGAAAGCGAAAGGGTCGGGACACCGTGTCAACAGAGTGAGTCAGAGGCCCTCCACCCCCCCTCCCTGTCACTGGCTGCCCTGGGACAAGCCCGGGGAAGAGGACAGTCTCAGCTCCAAGGAGGCTGTCCGCACAGAAGGCAGACTGAGTCCCCCCAGATCCCTCCTGCCCGCCAAGACGGTCAGAGCTTCCGTCTCCCCTCCCCGCCACTGGCTGCCCTGGGACGAGCGCCACGATCTCTCTGGAGAGAGAGCGGTCGGGGAGGGTCTGTATTCCAAGAAGGTGGGGTCGCATTCGTCGGGGCGACATCCTCGAAAGACAGTTTGACTAGCACCCATGCAGAGTTAAGTTGGCCGATCGGTGTACATTTTTTTCGTTTCCGGGGGTGGTGCGGTATCTGTGCGTGTCTTCCTTCATAGAGACAGGCTGCTTCCTCGACGTTGGCCTGCATGGAGTTCGGGAATTCCTTTAATAGTGTCCAGCTCCCGGTGTAAAGAAGTCATTTGAAAAGTAAAAGGGGGTACATGCAGGCTTCATCGAGAGGCAAAGCAGCTGCAGGAATGGATCACTTTTCTCTATTTAATGCAGGGGCTTCAAGGTTGGGATTCTTGTCACAAGGGAGAATGAACTGATTAATTTGCTCCTTTTCGGAGCATCTGAGTGCAGTAGATGGTAGTTTTTTGTGTCAATTTGTTGTGTTTGTTTTGGTTTAGGTCTGATTCGAATCATTTGCATGATATTAATAGTAATAACTTCTCTTTATTCTGAATTAAACTGGTTCAGAAAATTTGATAACTTCTTGTAAAAATTCAATGAAACGGTTACGACTACCGTGGGACGCCACTATGGGCTATAGGGCTCAACTTGAACCTCTAATAATCGAGTCTAATTATCATCTATCATCATCATAATAGTGGCTCTGCCTCACTCCCAAAAAACTCATAAAACCCGCAAAAATTTAAAGAAATTTAAAGTAGTATATAGTTCAAAAATATTTGTACAAAAAATAATTAAGTAAGAAGGATTTAAAAAAATAGAACCGGTTTTTGATTCACAGCGCCTTCGGAGACCTTTAGGCGCTGATTTTAGCTGCTCTCTTCAGATTTTGAGAGTAGAAGACCAAAAGGCTGGTAAAAGCAGGGGAAAAAAAAGTTTTTGAATCTCCAGGCAATCTTCTCCACACTAGCTTCTCTCACTAGAGATATTGAATCCTTTTCCTTTATTGTAGTAATAAGAGGTCAGGCGAGGTCAGGTAAGTTCAGGTTTCCAGAGTGGTAGTTTTTTGTGTCAAATTTGTTACTTGCATGCACTCCTTGCTGTCTCTGTCGAGCGAAGCAAAAAAAAAGCTGTCTCGATTTAATTGTCTTAAATTTTCATAACACAGCAGAAAAAAAAAGAGACGGAGAAAAATTATCGGGGGCCACGGCATCCCGAATCATGCCGAATCTCCATGCATGAATCATCCAACATCATCCATGAGCCAATCACATGCCAATCACCATCAATCACCATGCATGCATATCCATGCATCAATCACCCTCGATCTATGTTGTCGATCATGAATTTTTTGTTGATCGATGCCTCACTCATGATCCATGATACCTCCACCGCTGGGCACCGTTTTTACATTCGAAGGACTGAGGTGAAGCTCTCTGCTTGCAGGAGATTTGATCGTAAGAGAAAATCTGGTAGATGTTTGTTCAGACCTGAACCACCCATTCTCACTCAGTCTCTGTTGTTTTGCCTGTTTGTCTGCATCGTGCAAGGCGGCAAGCCACTCCCTTACTTGAACAGGCCGCTTGTGCTGCCGATTCTCTATCTGTTCGTGAGAGAGGTCTCTCAGGTCAATCTGCTGACAGGTGACCAACTCAATCGGTCTGGCTACAACAAT
>JAHBMJ010000466.1:89649-104649 GCA_018398765.1 Chromera velia | reverse complement strand
ACACCCACACACACACACACACCCACACCCACAAACACACACACATGTACACACACACACACACATACACACACACATGTACACATACACACACACTCACACTGACAGACAGACATATATACACACATACATACACACACACACATGCACACACACACTCTGAGTCAGACACCAACATACATTTATACACACACACACATACACTCACACACACACACGCTCAGACACCAACATACATTCATACACACACACACACATACATACACACATTCATTCAACCGTAGGGGGCTGCAGCGACGGGTTTGGGCAGGGGCTTGGCAAACGCATTCTCTTCTGACTTCCTCTCCTTCATTGCGTTCCAACAGAGTCTCTTACATAAATCAATTATTGAACTTGCAGAAGGTCTGAAGACCCTGATGAATCGCCGGGGGACAAAACGGCGAATTATGTGGAGAAGGCAAAAAAACTGATGAGACGTGTGTTTAACACTTCTGAGGCTGTCCCCGACCGTAAAAAAATGTTGAGCTGTACTATATTGACTGCTATAGCTTATTATGATTTGTTATACCTAATGTGATACACTAAATATGGTGCTGACTGATGTTCCAATAAAATTGGAGGTGTTTTAAATTTTCTAAAAAGTGGTTTAGAGCTAGGTTTGAAGGTCTAAAAAATGTTTTTGGAGATACATTCATGGTATTAAAAAATAATAACTTCTATAAGTCCTAGCTAGAATCCTAGGAAGGTTTTAACTAGCGTTTTAGATAGTGCTTCTAGCTACTTTTAGCTAGGCTTCTAGCCTAAAATTCGGCCCAAAATTGATTAAAAACTATCTATTGATACAATATTGATTAACTGATTGATTCGTTCCACACTAGGACGATTTCTATATAGCATTTATAAATTAAAGATAAGATTTGACTTATAAGTGATAAATGATTTAGTGGTACTCTAAAGCACTGTTGCCGTTTTATCTTATAGTTTCACTAGAGTTTCACTCTAGCTGGCAATTAATTAAGCAAATCTTTTTGCAAGTTTTAAGAAGATAAATAATTATAATTTCAGTTAAACAAAAAGCGCATATTTATCATTTGTTTTATGTTAACAATTGTCATAAGTTTTATTACTATTAAGCATCCGCTTCTAAAAACGTGTTCTATCTTATTTAGTATCTTATTCAATCTCAATGATTTTGGTGTAGACTCGCCGCACAGTGTTGGCCGATATAGGCCCCGGCTTCTCCATATAAAATCTAAGAGATTCATGAAGGAGTGAATCAAACGACTGTTCATGAAGACATTTATAAATTCTAGCATTAATTGCATGTAAGCATGTGTCGATCATGAACAAATATTACAAACACATCTGAGATCGTTTTGGTAAACCTTTGCATGCCGGCTGAGAACCCAAATGGTGTTTTTTGCAGACATGTCCACCTAGCATGATATGCTTTGACACCGTGCCTGCTTTAATTTATGTGAATTTTTGTTTCGTGTATTCAATGTGTGTGTTCCGATTTCCTTCCACGTGTGTACAGACAGCGATGATCTGCAGAGGACTGTAATGATTCATGCTTTTGTCTTTGATATATTCCAGACGTTCAAACAGGACAATTTTGACAGCGAGGCGAGGTTGTCTACATATCTATCGAAAACTAGGGGTGGGCACTAAAGTTTTTTTTATAATATAGTTTGCCTGTAAAACTTTTAACTTTAACTTTAAAACTTTAAAAGTAAACATGCAACCAGACATGCAAAAGTTGATCTAAAAGACGTTGCTAAAGAAGTTAATTTCATTTACATCATTGCAGGTAAAGTTAGTGCTTTGTATACTAGTAGATATACTAATTGTACAAAAGTTTCATAACTTTAAAAACGATGGATGTAATGCATTACTATATTAATTATAATTCTCACAAAAATTCCCAGAAACAACTTTGATATAATTTTATATAAATTCAAACGACCAGCAACTTTGGTCCTCTAGGGCCCTTCTCTAGAAAATCCACTTCTTTTTTTGCCACAATTACTTCTCCTAAAAGACGGTGGCGGCTGCTTGCAACCGCTATCCCCCCAGGCCTCTTTTCAATGTATGCCAACATTGGCGCAACATCTTTGATATTTGCTAATTCAAAGTCTTCCACCCACTCGGCAGCCCTGAAGTACTGAAAAAACTCCAAGTCCTCCGTACCCTTCTCTTTGTCTCAAATGTGTTTCACCACTCGCACTGTCAATTTGCACAAGAAAAGGAAAAGGTTTTCTTATGCAAGTAATCGATCGATCGATCTATCTTCTAGATGCGTGGCGGTTAACTCGCTGCTCATAGCACCGAACGAAGCCGCCGACGGTATAAGCCTATTCTAGGCAGTAGAATGGGGGGGGCATCTGGAACATAAATCTTATCCTATCCTATCGTAAACCTGAATAAACTGAGCTTCTGCTATGTTCTATGTCGGCTAAATAGTAAATAATTAGTTTAATTATAACTATATAGAGTTATGACTTACTTAATCATTAAGGACATATTTAAAAACTAATTAAAAAATATTTTTTTAAAATAAAGTCTAGAGGGCAAAAAAAAAACTTTAACAAAAAAAAACTTTAAAACTTTAGGGTCCACAGCTAGATCGAGAATGCTCTATTCTGTCCAAGACAGACAGACAGACAGACAGAGAGGCAGGGAGGTACGCAGGGGGTAGGCAGGTAGACAAGACAGACAGCATGGCAAGTACTGGTGTAGTGTTGTTTTCTAAAGGACAGCGCGGCACCTGCACATACTGCGCCGGTGTCTGTCTGCATCGCAACACAGTCGATCGATCTTTTTCACGAATTACGTGCCGATTCTCACTAACTGCACCATTTTGTAGTGTGGCGAGCGATCGGTTTTCCTCAATTTAAAGCGTGGCGAGCGATTTAAACGAAGGAAGACATTTATTTCTGTCTTCGAATTGTTCATTCAATGATCCTGATTCAAAATCCGCGTGGATGGGTCTCCCTGCACTTCCCGGAAGTTCCTCTGTCTGTCTGTCTGTCTGTCTCTCTGCATGCATGCGTCTCCTTGCTTCCTGCAACATGATCGATCGAATGAGCGAATGAGATGAGCGTAAGGGACGTCCATCGCCCTGATCGTCTCTTCTCAATCTTCTTTTGGCATCTCCTCTTGTCCTTATGCTGTTTGTATGTCAACTAAATGTATGAGGAGGTACGTGCCCGATAATGATGGAAGAAGGGGTGCAGGGATGTGAATCCAAAATACAAATGCGTGTCTGAGTGAGAGCAGGCAAGAAGACAATCGTAAGACTTGACTTTCTTCATTCATTCATCCATTATCCATCTAAGAAAGAAAGAAAGTTCGGCTCGGGAGGATAGTATGTATCGCGCATGCGTGCGTTTTCTTACATAGGGGCAGCTGGTGGAGTACTCATATTGCGGGACTGGTAAATCAGACAGTCAGTCAGTCAATCTGTATCGATCATGGCTTTAATTGATGTTTTCCCTCAAACCCCCCCCCCTTCCAGCCATTGCCATACTTTCAGGCTCTCATGAGAGCATTTGCTATGTCTGTTTTTTCTTTTCTTTCCTTCTCTGCTATTCTCTAAATGCAAGGGCAAACGCAAGTCCAAAGTTGTTCCGTCATTCCTCTTTTGAAGTGGGAGGAAGCAGGACTGTCTCCTTCCTTCCTTCCATGAATTCAAATACTCGTGCATCGAAAGAAAAGAAAATAGAGTGATCGAGTCAGTCAGTTTCGCCTAAAGAAAACCACCTTTGTTTCTGTGCACCCAAGCGCTCGTTTCCCTCTCTGCATAAAATGCATTCTCTATGTCTCACATTTCCCCTAGAGTCATTCTCTCTTCCCCTTCCGTACCCCCATCCTGTCAGAGGATGAAAATGAATATATATCACATGATCATCTCCCATTTCTTTCCCTGGAACGACGGGACTTGTATCGGCTCATCATCTTCCATCGGTAGGTCTTCCATCAGGCCGTCTCCTCCTTCTCCTCCTCCATCCGCCTCTACTTGCTCTGGCCCTTTAGCTCGGTTACCTGTTGAGAATCCTTCTTCCATTCTCTGAGCCGGTGGACTCGATGTCTCCATTTCTCTTCCCAAAATCCGAATTTCTTCGTTCTCTTTCTCCTCTTTGACTGGAGGAAGCATCTGTGCCTGGTCGGCTCCTTCGTTGATCGACACCCTGCGTCCCTTTGTATTCGGCTGCCCGCTGGCGCCTTCATCCCTGAGAGAAGATTCTTGTCTTTGCGCGGACTCCTGGCGTATGGGTGAGCTCTCGTGAATCAGATCACCCACAAAGGACTGGTCTGTTCTGAAAGAGGCTCCAAGACCCGGAACACTCAGGTGTCTGAATTTGTCCACCCTGACTGCATAGGCGACTTTTCGGTTCAACAGATTCACTTTGCGGAAAGTTGGAGACCTGCAAGCAAAACAAGCTAGCGGGTCGGGTCGATGAAGGAAAGCCTCGCGAGATGAAAGAGAGAGGGCAAACGCGCCAACAGTAAAAGCATTGGCATGCATGGACTCACACACCGATTGATGTTCAATAGACCAAAGAAAAAGAAAGACTATCAGAAGCATGAACAAACAGCAGAACATGCTTGCTTCACACACAGTCCCTATCCAGGTCTTCCCTCTGCCCTTTCTCTTTCTCTCTCTTTGCACGTGTGTGCATGCTATGCTGACTTTCTCGAGAGGAACCAGATCAGTCCGAGTGCCAGCAGGAAGCAGAAGAAGAGAGAGAACAGCAGGTAGTCCACGCTGTCCCTCAGACCCCCACTTGTCCTCTCTTCTGAGCTAGAGGACTCCGAAGAGGAAGACGCGATGGACAGAAGCAGCACGCTTGCCATCAAATTGAGAGACGAAAGGACGGCCTCCGTGTTGTTCATGTGATTCGTTCGGAAGGGCCCCAGAATCAGAAGACCAAGCACGTAGGCAAGCAAGATAAAACTGCATGCACGTCAGATGAAAAGCAAGAGATAGAAAAAGCAAAACCACACACATGGGGACGAAGAGTCGACAGACGGACAGAGAGGCAGACAAAAAGGCGACCAAAAAATGTTTTCATCTCCAGACGAGTAACCCGACACATGTCGGGTATGCAGGAGCTGATTGATTCTGTGGGCAGCCTCACCCAAGTCTTCAGATTTGCGCTCTCCCTCCATCTTCCCTTCCGTATGTGGGTGCTCTAGTGTGCGTTTGTGTGTGCGCGTTTCTATCCTTGTATGCGTACTTTCATGAGTCTATCTTCTCGGAGGAGCTGTCATTTGTCAAACGTTCTCCACAAAAACTTCAAAGTCGAGTCGGATATGAGTGAGTGAAAGAAAGACTGAACGAAGAAATGGATGGAAAACAAATGAATCAAACATGGGGGACAGGGGGGAAACGAATGAATGAAGAACAAGGGTGCTGACGTACTGACCCCGTCACCACAAGTCTTGTGCTCATGTCTGGGGCCGCCAGGAACGAAACCGCAAGCGCCGTGTCCCTTGCACAGATCACCAACCACCAGAATCTGCAGGCAGCAGGAGAGCCGCACAGCGAATAGAGACAAGAAACGCAACAGGCATAATCAATCTGGGGATCCATTGACGAAATTTCTCACATACACACACGCACACACACACAGACAGATAGAGAGAGGGGGGGGGGAAAGACAGAGAAGGAAGCACACTGACCTGTACTGTTGCACAAAATCAGTCAGGAAGATCCAGGAGACCGTCAGCATCTGTTCCGTCTTCTTTTTAAGAGAGGCGTTGCCGAAAGTTGGATGCTTCAGGGACTGCAAAATTGAATCGCAGATCTATACAAGATTAGACAGACAATCCACAGACAAAAAGGCATGCCCTTCGTGTGGATCCATTCCCGGAATTCGCGTACAGGGTCCAACAATGAGAATCTTTGCAGTGTGCAACAGAAAGGTGATCTTTGCAAAAAAGCTGTCAAGGCGACCATGATAAAAAAGATCATAAGAAATCATCGGAAACAGACAAAGCATGGGGCAGACGGTTTTCTGACCGGATTATTGCTCGGATCCGAGACGAGAGTTGCACTGAGAACGTCTTTAAAGGTGTGGGTGGTGAAGAAGATGAAGAGAGGCATGACGACGGCAAAGAAGGTGAGGCCGACGATTGTCAGAGCAAGAGACCGGTTCCACTCGGACTCGAAGCACTCCAAAGAGGGCTCGTCTCGGAGACTGTAGAACCCGCTTGGCTGCATGCAGGGATGCAGGGATGGATGCGTGGATTGTTTCATTCAGTCAGTGAGCCAGTCAGTGAGTCAGTCGGTCGGTCAGTCAGTCAGTGAGTCAGTCGGTCAGTCAGTCAGTCAGTGAGTCAGTCGGTCGGTCAGTCAGTCAGTCAGTGAGTCAGTCGGTCGGTCAGTCAGTGAGTCAGTGAGTCAGTCAGTCAGTCAGTCAGTGAGTCAGTCGGTCGGTCGGTCAGTCAGTCAGTCAGTGAGCCAGTCGGTCGGTCGGTGAGTCAGTCAGTCCTTGAGTCAGTCAGTCAGTGAGTCAGTCGGTCGGTCAGTCAGTCAGTGAGTCAGTCGGTCGGTCAGTCAGTCAGTCAGTGAGTCAGTCGGTCGGTCAGTCAGTGAGTCAGTGAGTCAGTGAGTCACTCGGTCGGTCAGTCAGTCAGTGAGCAAGTCGGTCGGTCGGTCGGTCAGTCAGTCAGTCCGTGAGTCAGTCGGTCGGTCAGTCAGTCAGTGAGTCAGTCGGTCGGTCATTCAGTCAGTCAGTGATTCAGTCCGTCAGTGAGCCAGTCAGTGAGTCAGTCGGCCGGTCAGTCAGTCAGTCAGTGAGTCAGTCGGTCGGTCGGTCAGTCAGTCAGTGAGTCAGTCAGTGAGTCAGTGAGTCAGTGAGTCAGTGAGTCAGTCAGTCAGTCAGTCAGTCAGTCGGTCAGTCAGTCAGTCAGTCAGTCAGTCAGTTAGTCAGTCACTCAGTCAGTCAGTCAGTTAGTCAGTCAGTGATTGATCCATTCATTCAACTGTGTATCGGTTGGCCTGACAAATTGTCTTCTTAGAAGTGTGCGCGTACACGTATGCATTCAAATCTGCACACACACACATACACACGCACACACACACACACACACACACGCACACACACATACGCGCACACACACACACGCACCTGCTCGAAACAGTCCCCAATTGAGGCGAATCTATAGAGGACTGGAATGAACGAGAAGCGCGCCGAGAGGAGACGCGCCTGCCGAACCCTGTGTCTGAGGTTGCTTGTCAGTGCCTCCCCAATCACAGAGGACATTCTGGAGAGGTCGATACTCCTTCTTGATGTTCTCGGCCGGTCTTCCCCCTCTGTGCTCACTCCACGGTTGGGAGGACGCTGCTCGTCCACGAGTTTCTGTTGCCGTTTTTCGTACAGGTAGACGAGCCCCTCGATGGCAGAGGCAGTTGCAAGCAGGCCTGCATGCGGGCGCGCCGGAAGGATATCACGAGAGGATTCAATGCCGTGCCGTGTGCGTGGGTTTTTCGTGTTCAAACAGGCCGGTCTGCTCGTGTACGAGGTTCGAACTGAAACAAAACGGAGTATCTGCCGAATGAACAAACGCAAAAAGGGCTCTATCGGCGTGTGTATAGGACCACAGCAGAGCTGAGTACCCAGATGGGAAGCTTCTTTGGATGCATTCGGTGGGTGAGAAACGTAAAGGAAAAGAAGCTGCCAAAAAGGAGAGACGACACAAAAAAGGCGTAAAAAAAAACGAAAAAATTGAAGAACTGGCAGAGGACAACAGACAACCTGCTGGCAAAGCTTCCCGTTTCAGTCAATCGCCAAGGGCCTCAATTTCGAAAAGGTAAAAGTAGTGGCTCAAACACACACACACACACACACACACATACACACATACACACACACTGCTATAGACAAACTACCGGCGTGTGGGAATGACCTGTGGGAATCATGAGTGTCAACAAGAGTCCCGTGAACTTTGTGTACTTTGCTCCCATCGCGCACTCGAATCCGAATATCTCGACAGGGAAGGAAACCTGCACCATGATACCCGTGTATCATCAGTCAGACCATTTAATCCACACATACACATTTGCATAATTCACCCGTCTGCTTTGTCCACCTGTTTAGTTTACTGTCGAAGTAAATCTGAAGATCTGAGAAGAGGAGAATTCCTGGTGTGTGAAGAAGACGAACTCGAATAGACTGGAGGAGCAAAAAAGAGCCACTGAAGAGAATGAGCGAGCGCTGGGAAAACAAAAAGACTACCAGGTCTTCCGTCAGGGCTGGCATACAAATAAGAACAGCTAACAGATTCCCTGACTGGTTGGCTGACTGACTAACTGACTGACGATCATGTAGAGGAACGATGTGAGGCCTTCCAGTGTTGCGACTGCCCCATCTGTTCTGTAGAAGTTCAGAGATGTGAAGATTTGCAGTTGGAGAAGAACGAGAAACACCTGAATAGTCACGTCCTGTCTCCTGCAAACAAAATCAAAGAGACGGACAGGCAAAGCCAGGTATGCTGAGTGGGAGACCGAGAGGCAGGCAAGCAAGCAAGCATGCAAGCAAACGGCAGACAGAAGTCCACTCTTTGTCTTTTCTCTTCCTTAAAAGAACACCCACACACGCACCCACTCGCAGAGAGAAGAGAGAGACCTGCAGACAAAAAAAAGCGACACCGAGAGGTAAGAGCATCCTCGCCGCTTCATCCAAAATGAAGCGTTGAGGCTGAAATTGATGACGACACCCCCTCTCCTCTCAGTGAAATGAACCCAGGGAGCCCCCCAGACAGATGGCAGCCTGACCTGGGACGTGTAAGGTACGAGAGCGCAACGCCGACCCCCAAGAGGAAAAAGATCCACACGACGAAGAGGAAGACCGCCACGCCCAGATTAGAGTGCCAGCACGGAAGACAAGAATTCTTCAGGTTAAAGAAAGAGTCCGAGCACCTGGAGCAGATCTGGCCCTCAAAGTTCCTCAGACACACCACCTCACCATTGGCATTGGTTTCGCACCTGCATGCATCAAGGCACAGGTTGGCATGAAGGCTCTTTCTTAGTCATCTTGACTGACTTGGAGGAAGCACTCTCGATACATTTATTCCTATTTACAATTTCTGTCTTATGACGTTTGTCCCGCACCTCCATAGAGGAACAAATCTGTGGACGGAGAATGAGACAAGAAAAAACACTGTGCTTCTCAGTCGTGCACACTGAACCGGAGTCTTACCCTGTCCATTGGGACCTTTTCCCTTTTCTTCGTTGCTTGTGCTGCAGTTCCTCATTAACAAAAGATTGGCACAATCGGAGTGAACCTCCGTAAACAAGGCGGCACAGATAGAGAGGAGAGATTGATTGAAATTTTCTAAATTCATCGGACAGAGAGGCAGACAAGCCGATGGCTTTCCAAAGACCAACTCTCCAAATGAAACCACTGAATGCATTCACAGAAGAGCCCACCTTCCGGGAGAGCACTCGTAGAAAGTTCGGGTTATGTCCTCAGGGTCTGACCACCAACCCTGCAGGCAGGAAAACAGGCAGGCGAGATTTCTGAAGAGAAAACATTACTTCTTGGGTACACGCAAGTCGTTTCCCATGAAAAAGGTGAAGAAACTGTTCCTAAGCAGAGGGGCACCACTCAAAAGCGGAAACCAGAAATATGTGCAAAGCAAGAAGGCGACGGCCAATAAGAAAACAGCACACCTGAACTACGACGAGCAGAAAAGCAGGAGATATGCTTGCACAAGATAGCAAAGACGTGCAGTTCAAGCCAATGAGGAAGAACGTGTCATTTCGATTCCAAATTCAGTCTCTCCCTCCCACCCTGACAAACACACCTGAACTGCGACGGGCTCCGCTTGCCCTCCCGCGCACGTAGCGCCAGTAGGACACGCAAGACACGGCTTGCAGAGACAGTTGTCCGCCAACAGACAAGGCTCATCGCTCCCGCAGTTCGTCTCCATGTCCTCTACGGGACGTCTATAGAGACCTGCAAGCAAGCAAGCAAGCACTCAACAGGCAATGATTCAATCAGTCAGTCAGACAGCAAAACTATGCATTCATCACTTTCTGCCTACCTCACAGATTGCCTCTCTGCCTGCCGATCTTCCTTTTTTGTTTTTGTTCTTTCTTCCCACACCCCCACGCACTCGCTGACCGTCGATGCACACCACGACATCCCACGCAGAGGTTGTCGCTGTCCTGAGGAGACACTCCTCTGTTGTGATGTTCAGGACACGGGCGTCCTCCAGGGCGTCGTGCACCTTCTCGTACGTGAACGGAAGGTTCCATCTTTCATACCTGCACACAAATTCACACACACACACACACACACACACACAGGTAGAGGGGGGGAAGCAGGCATGCGTGGTAGGAGATGGACAGGCTAACAAAGAAACTAGCTAGAGAGCAGACTGAGGGAGACAGCAGATGTGCATTTTGAACTTGTACGAAGAAAGATGGCAACAGCCTGTCTCAGAGAACGGAGGAGAGAGAGGCGGGAAGGGGGGTTTGGAAGCCCCTGAAGATTCATCGAGAGGTAAGCCTAGAGGTGTATTTTAATCAGAAAACATTCATGGCAGATTGTTTTACAGATCGGGTGCTCAGGAAAAGAGGACCATCAATCGAGGTGGAAATCCAAAAGAGCAAAAACCGACAAAAAAAAAAAAAGGTAGACACGCAAACAAACGCACCCTCCATCACTCGCTGCATCGTCAGACGAGGTGATTGCCAAGAGCGTCTCCGCCACCCCCTCCTGAATCCAATAGTCGACATGGGGTAAAGCGACTAGTGGCCACTCAGGAAAGAGCTCCGTCGAGAGGATGAAGGGAAACCCTGGCTGCTCTTCCCTTGCGGCTTGGGTTCTGCAAGTTGAGGCAGTGACGCACGCACGCACAGCATCGGAAAATGAGCATACACTCAGAGAGAGGGAGAGGAAGCAAGTGTGAGGAAAAGGAGGAATCTGAGGGAGATGGAGAGTGGAAGAAGAAAATGGAAAGGTGCAAGAAAGAGAGAGAGAGAGAGAGAGAGAGAGAGAGAGAGAGCGAGAGAGAGAGAGAGAGAGAGAGAGAGAGAGAGAGAGTGAGAGAGAGAGAGAGAGGGAGAGAGCGAGAGAGAGAGCAATGAAAAGGCGTATTGAGAGGTGATCAATTCTGCCAAGCTTAAAGTGAACGCAGCACTTAGTGACCCACCAAACGACTGAGTGACGCAGGCCATTGATCTACCTACCTACCCACCTACCTGTAGATCTTGAATGTGCTCATGATGTCTGAGGGGATCGTTCCAGCAGCCGCCATCTTCTCCAGGATGTCTGTCCTGACGGTCCCTGCATTCAATCATTTCATCAATCGATCAATCAATCAATCAATCATTCATTCATTCATTCATTCATTCATTCATTTGTTTATTCCACGTGTGTTGACTTTATTCCAAGCGTGTTGGCTTTTGCCGAGTCATAACCACTGTAAGAGCTCTCCCTGTCTCTCTGTCTATCAGCCTATCTGTCTCTGTATCTGGCTTTCTTCTACCTGCCTGCCCATGCACGTACCGGAGTCAATGTCGCCGCTGAGTATCGCCTTGACAACAGCCGCGTGTCCCTTGAGGAAGGTGACCGTCTCGGGAGAAGAGAACAAAGAGCCTCCGGGGACGTCCTTCGTGACGGTGGAGGCCGCCATCAGGAAACCTCCAAAGGCAGACACGTCGACAGCTCCAAACTTTTTCCCTGCATGCATGCGACAATTATACGATCTTTCGGTCTTTCTTTCTTTCGATGTAAATTTAATCAATCGGAAGAGAGCAGTGAAGAACGACATGCATCTGTGCAAAATAGGAGGAGGAAGTACTGAGCCTTTACTTGTCGGTCCATGTGACCGACTGAGTTCCGTGGGTGGGCCCACATGCATGCAGAGCAGAAAATTAAAGGATGCATGATCGGGTGGGAACGAAAGAAACCATTCTTTTCAGGACGGCAACACTTCTTTTTTGCCTGTACATGGGGCTGTTGCCATCTTCTGTTGACGCACGCACAATCCATCCTGCCCAAGTTGAGACTGACTGACCGATGACAAATGTCGAGAGATTGTCCTCGTCGATCGCCTCGTTGTCCCTTCGTGCCAGGATCACCGCCCCAAACCGAGTCGAGACCTGGCCCTGCCTTTTGTTCACCAACGACACCACCGGCTGGCCGGAGAACTCAGTCACGATGCAGGAATTCTGAACGACGAAGGACAACGGATGATCGGATGTGCATACACATGCTGCAGGGAGAAGAAGTCAAAGTGAGGATGAGGTCAAATGTGGATTGTCCGTTCTTGTGCCCGTTTGTTGCCGCTTTCTTCCGAGAAGGTCTTCTCCCAAGGCCTTTGCATGCCCTCAAGGGATCGCGCTGTCAGTGTCTGACTGTACCTGCAGGCGCCAGCATCCCTGCTTTCCTGCCAGGTTCGCTTTATTGTCGTCATCTCTCTGTCTCTCTTGCATTCTCCCTGCTGTGGGGCAAGCATGTTGACTATCTTCTTGCTGGAGAAGTCGGACGGACTGAGGTGACGGTAAAATGGCTGTTACAACACTTAGTCGATGACTGCCTGACTGATGCCTGCGTGTGCCGGCAGACGGACTGGTCCCAAAAATGACTGACCTTCGGGCAGACAAAGTTCATGGAGGGTATGTATGTCAACTAGGCCTTCCTGAAAGTGTCAAAAAGACTCAATACACCCAAACAAAAACAGTTGAGCGACTCACAATGCCGGGGTTGAAGAAAACGAAATCCTGCAGGCATGCGAGAGGATGGTGGCAAAGTAAGCAAGTTGAAGTGAACAAGCAGACACATGCATGGTGATTGAGGAGCCTTGAGCAGATCACTTACCACTGTCTTATCTTTCGCTACAGTCTTTGTGTTCACAAACGGCACTGTAGTGACGCTAAACGTGTCCACATTTCCGCTTGCATAGGTTGCGAAGTTTGCTGTGAGGTAGTCAACGAAGGTGGTGCCCCACTTATCGTCCACAGCATCGACTGAGAGAATGCCGAACTTGATCTCGGTGGCTTTCACAGGCGGGGAGCACGAGAGAAGGTACAGGGAAAGAAGGATCTGGACGCTCCTGCTCAGACAAAACGTGAGTGCGGGGGGACCAGCACTTGATCGACCGCACCGCGAGATCATATCGACTAACTAAGTGTCTGAGGGCGAGTATACAAGATTCGATGTCTGCATGCACTTTACGGGAGGATTCACATGCAGACTGTCAGACTGCTTCCGCATGAAACTTGTACGGGCCCGTGCTTCTCTGAGAATTAAGCTGATTTGGACCGGAAGCTGTTGAGCCTTGAGAACACGACTCACAGCTAGAAAGACAGACAGATTCTCTTATCGCCTGACAGATAGACGGACACAAAAGCGCTGCATGCATGCGCATGCATGATCGAGCGTTTCCGACGCCCGCGCGCGCGCGGAGAATTAATTAAGAAGAAAAACATGCATGCATGCATGCACATGCACTAATTAAAGATCGAGTTTATAGGAGAAATATCTCTTTAGTGTCTCTCTGGTCCCGTGTCTGGCCAGTATGCATCTTGCCTAGGCATAGATCCTGTCCGTCTATTACGGCCATTCTGCTAGATCCATCTGTTACGGCCATTCTGCTAGATCCGCCCCTTGTATATAGGGACGTGACATGCATAACAAAACCCTCAATCATCGTTCTGCTGCAAGCGCATGGCATTGCCTCCCCCTAGACTACCCCAGACTAAACCACCAATCCCAGTTAGGAGAAATGCATGCATGCGCATTGAAACCCTCAATCGTCATTCAAACCATGTCTGCAGGCAGCGTGCGGCGTGTGGATGTCCCTGCATAAGAGCGCGATCGCCGGTCAGGGCGTCGTTTTCCACAGCGGAAAAACGATCTAAACCTAGATCTGGACATGTGTTAACACAAGTATAGACCAATTCACGGATATCTTGCAGTGACAACAGACTAATAACTGTTGTACACTATTGTACGCCCTTTTGAATTAGGCGGTATAGACCCCAGGGGCTATCTTATCATAAGTGCCTTTTTCATAGCTTAGGGATGCTTAAGGCACCGTGTTCCAAATTAACTGCATGAAAGCTAACGTAAGTAAGCTAGAACAGCCGCATACTTTTCAAGAAAGAGAATCGTTTCAAACTAAAAAAGTATCAATTCGTTTTATTTAGTACACATAAACATTTTCTATTTAAAAAAAACTCACAACAAATAGAAAAAATTGTGTTTTTGTTTAGAGCATCTTCTACTACTATATCGGCTGTTATCTAAGTATTTCATTCAATTAAAAGAGACTCATCCCTACGCCACTCTACACTGAAAAAAGGCAGAGGCTAGGGCAGAGGACAAGATAAAAGAGTCTTTGAAAAGACTTATATGTGTGGATCACTAGCCTAGACCTAACCAAAGAGTCAACAAGAGACTCTGAAGAGTAGAATATATATTACGCTAGGTATTACTGCATTACTTGGAGTGTTAAATCATTCAAGGTAATTAAAGACACACGCGAGCTTTGTGGGACACCTACCATGCATAGACACAGCATGCAGGTTAGCATCACACCATTCGATCGATGCATCCCGAATGG
Organism: Chromera velia; assembly: GCA_018398765.1. Taxonomy (NCBI): domain Eukaryota; family Chromeraceae; genus Chromera; species Chromera velia. The sequence continues at coordinate 90,066 of JAHBMJ010000466.1, read as the reverse complement.
GAGAATCACGAAACCTCATTTGACTCAAATTCAAGGACTAGGGACGAAAAAGGGCGTTACGCAAACCAACGAAGCACAACGAGCGATGCACGACTCCAGCTAACTGCCAGGGAGGGATGGGCGTTTGCACCCATGAAACCCTCTGTCTCCTTCCTGATCGACAGACTCATCCTTCCATACACGCACTCTGACAGCTTAATTTTCTTTCTCTTACTGTCCCTTCGTATCCATCTTTCACCCCTTCCTGTCTAACACATGGACCGACAGACAAACAGACAGACACGCAGATGGACGGAATCACCTTTCATTGTCTGACCATCCTTCCACCTACGACCCCCCCCCCGCCTTACACGGGCCGGGCCCTCAGTCTTCACCTGTCGGCTCTCCTTTTCCTTTCCTGTTTTGTTCCCCCCCCCC
>JAHBMJ010000466.1:73819-89288 GCA_018398765.1 Chromera velia | reverse complement strand
CCCCCCCCGGTGACCGTCTCTCTACAGACGATCTCAACCACCATCTCATTCAAACAGAAAAGCGATCGAGGGTATTACAGACAGTCTGACCCACAGAGAGACAGAGACGCGAACCGAGCAGACAACCCTCTTCACTCGTCCAATAGTCAATGCGGGCAAGCAACCACGCCCCGCCAGTCTCCTCTCTGTCTGAGACCACGCTTCATGCCTGCGAATACGCAAGCAATCTCCTTCCTTGGCTTTCCCTTAAATTAATTATCCTCCCTTCTTTCGTTCCAACTCCTCTGAGGGAACTCCCTACCTTAATTAGTCCTTCCTCCTCCTTCCCGCTGGGCTCTGGACTTCACATTCTTTCCATTCACTGTCCAGAACCCAACCTTCAGTTCGGCTCTTCAAAAACTCAACTGGCGGAATCTATTCATTCATTCATTCATTCACTCACTCACTCACTCACTCATTTATTCACTCAGTGCTCATTGATTTTCCTGTGTGTCTTCAGGAGGCAGCACCGCCTTCGACTCCTCTTTGATCTGCCGCAACATGTCCTCGTCACTCACCCACCCGTGCTCGGCAGAAATCTCCTGCACACACACACACACACACACACACACACACACACGGACACACGCACACACACACACACACACACACACACGCACGCACACGCACATGTAAAGGACTTGGTTTTCTTCTTTTGCCGCAAGGTAGGACAGAGGCTGTGTGGGGTGTAGTAGTGTTGTGCTTTTTGATCTTGTTTATTGGTGGTGTGTTCGGCACGGTGACTGATTGCAAGGGCGGCACGGTGCACCAGCCAGTCGACTTGCAGACCGTCATGAGTTTCTGTCTGTCTGCCTCCATTGACGCACGCAAGGACGCATAATCCTTGCGTGTGTCAGTTGACTCACCCTCAGGAGTTTTTGTCTGTCTGCCTCCATCAGTTTGTCGTTCTCTGCGTTTTGCCTGCGGGTTTCCTCAGGACTTTGCATCTGCAGGGAGGGGGGGGGCGGGTTGGATTGAATCGAACCTCCTCTGAATGCCCGCCCATAAAGGCCGATACCCTCAGCAGAAAGGGCCCCGGTCGGCTTCGAGAGGAGAGCGGGGCCCGAGTGAATTGAGTGAGGGGAAGGAAGGGAAATGGAGCTAGGGAAGGGAAGGGATGACGGATGCCTCCATGCAGGCAGCAACATCTATCACTGTTGGAAGTTGGCGAGGAAGAAACAAGTGAAGGGTAAAACGCGACAGACAGAGAGGAAGAGGGCAAAAAGTTCTTCAGGCTTCGCTGCAAACAATCTTTCGTTTGTTTCTTTTTTGGCACATCACGCACCTACAATTACAGAGACACGAGTTGAACGAACAAACAGAGAAAGAACCAGACAGAAAAGCAAACAAACAAAGAAAAAAAAGACAGAAAGAAAGAACGACTACTCATTCATTCATTCATTCATTCATTCATTCATTCACTGACTCACCCCTGCCATCCCTTGATAGAATAGTTCAAAAATGTGAAAATCCTCTTCCGTCATCTGTGCTGCCTCAAGGTTTTCCGGTTTCGGTCTCTCTTCGTCAGCCACTGACTGCACGACCGCCTCCATCTTGTCCCAGTTCCACTCGGCCATCCTTCTGATCTGACGTTCCTCCAATCCGCAGAAGTCCCGCATCTCCTTCATCTGCAGGGAGGGAGACAAACAGACAACGGGTAGAAAGAAAACCGGAATATGAACAGAACAGGAAGCAGGAGACGTTGGGGGTGAAACAAAGAACGAAGAGGGCGACGACGGAAAGGGAAAAATGGGCGAAAGGGAGGCAGACGCCTGCCTGCTTTCTTTTATTCCGGATTGCCCACTTCACTAAGTTTTGCGAGAATTCTTCCCATTTGTATCCTTTTAGATTTTTTTTTCCACGTCTGCTTTCTGTTCTTTCCATGCATTCTGCTTATTTTCTCTCTCCGTCTTTCTATCGATATCTCCCCGTGCATGTCTGCCTGTCCCTCCGTCCCTCCCTCATTGACTGTCTGTTCTCAAAGAAGAAAAAAAACTGAGCGACCCACCCCTGCCTCGTCGAGGTTCGTGAGGAGTTCCTTCATCTGGGACATATCGGGGGCCTGGGTGTTGCCCGTGGGGTCTCTTGAGGCAGCCCACTGGGCCTGGAGCCTCGCGTCCTCAACGTCGTACTGCATGCAGACACATATTGATACATAGGGGGGGGAAACATACACATACAAGGAGGTGAGGAGAGGGATGAAACGACAGGACGCATAGACAGTGTGCCTTCTTCTTTACTTTCAGTCCTCTCTCAGCACTCATCGTAGCTCCACTGCACTCATTCAGTCACGTCTCTCGTCTCTGTTCCTCCACTGCCAACCCCCTGTCTCTCTCGTGATTCCGACAAAACTCCCGAAGCTCCCTCGCTCCTCCTGTCTTGTTTGTCTGTCTGTGAATACCGCCACCAACTGAGCGACCAACGAACCGACTGACGAACCTGCAGGATGTTGATCTTCTTCACGGTCTCCTCATCTAGATCCTCGGGCATGGCGTCCTCTGGGACCATGCTCTGAATTGCAGTCATCAATTGCATCATCCTGCACACACACACACACACACACACACACACGCACACNACACACAAACACACACACACACACACACACACACACACACAAACACACACACACACACACTCACACACATACACACACACGCAGACGAAAATCCGACACAAACAAGACACCGTTTCCTCTCGCAGTCCTGGTGCATTAATCAGTGCATGCCAAAATGAATGGCTGTGATCGAATGCACATCTTCTCTTCTTGTTTCTTACTCGTCACCCGGACCGCACACGCTAGCGCTCTGTTCGATCCCTTGAGTCAGTCAGGGTTTTGCTTTCGTTGAAGGAGAGGACCCCCCCCCCCGCCCCTTTTCGGTCTCTCCAGCTTTGACCGCATACCTCTCACTCACCCACCCACTTACTGCCTGCCTGCCTGACTGACTTTCCCTGAACGACGAAAAGGATGTTCGAGATCTGTCCAGCCAGTGCGAGAGGGTCGGGTGGTCTCTGAGCAGGGGCGAAGTTGAGGGCGACCTCGAGAACCTGGAGGGAAGAAAGGAGATGAAAGGGCGGGAAGGGGGGGGGAGATTAGAAAGAGAGAGGGAAAGAAGGAAAGTGGATCGACAGTGAGCCTGCTGCTACACTTCTCTTCGCTTCTCTTTGATCGTGACACGCTGTTTCGGTTTTGTTATTTTTGGGCCTGGTCTTATTATGTGCGGAATCACACCCAAAGATGAACGGGAGAAAAGACTCTATGATCCAAAACGCTTGAAGGAAAGCTCGTGGTTCCATTCCAACTCGTGAATGGATCCGTGTCTAAATGGATTCTGTCTTCGATCCCCTCTATTCAATGCACCAGCAACTCGACTAATGAATACGAGACGAATCCCTGCACATATCATACCTTCCCTTTCTCACTCTCTCTCACACACATACATACACACACAGAGCGAGTCCCCACCAATCGACCTTTGTGATCTCATTATAGATCGTGTCGTCCTTCAAGAGCCGTTCCTGCAAGCAAGAAAGGGAGAAAAGAGAGCGTCGACAGATTGATTCACAGCAGAAAGTCAGACAGATCAGATCATCTGAGATGTCCGTCCAAAACGATGTACGTGTGGCTTTGCGTGGCAAGGCAAGTCAGTGAAAAAGAAGGGAACGAGCGGAGATGAGGGACGGGCAGGGTTGCAGAACGTCGCAAAAGGCGACAAAAAAAGGACTTTTGAAAGGCGCTCGAGCAAATCAGTCGTTCGCTCCTTTCCACTTCCTTTCCACCTACCCAGAAGGACAAAATGTTGAAACCAGACAGACGGTTTGACGCACGCCCGCGAGCAGGCTCCCTCTCTCACGGCCCCTCTCTCACACAGACTCACTACTTACCTTCTTGGGAAGCATCTTCTTTCTGATCTGTCTGAAAACTCTCCTGTCCAGAAGCATGTCTGCAAACTGAGCGTCTCCAATTTCCTGCATTCACGCACACACACACACACACACACACACACACACACACTCACACACTCACACACACATACACAAACGCACACACACACACACACACACACACAGAGGTCAGGGTCCATCCCATTCGCACTGAAATGACTGCAAGCGGGACAGCCCCGAACCGTCCCAATGAACCACCAGACACACAACGAAGAGGAGAGGGAAGGTCAGAAGCGGTTCCCGTTCAACCAAACCCTCTTTCCCCAAGCCATTTCTGGCTGAACCTTTCTTGTCTCTGTACGAAAACAACTGCACATACTCACACACACCCAAATACAGATCGAAAGGCAGAGAGAGAAGCAAAGAGAGAAAATGATGACGAACCTCCTCAGGCCCCAGCCCGAACATTTCCCGTGCCACGTGTGTGGCTGCATCTCGAGCCTGCAGTCCTCCCAGCAGATGGCACCCAAGAGACCCCATCATCCAGGTCAGGTAGTGGGGTGTCAACGTGACCTTGTAGGACCGCACGATCTGCCCGGTCTTGTACTTCCTCTTCATTCTCTTCAGAGTCACAATATCCCCCACTCCCTGCAGGCAAGCAACACAAGCACCACAATGTGTGCAATTCAAAGAAACAGCTGTCATGCAAAGAAAACTGAGCGACAAGAGATGAAGGCGGACGGACAGCCGGCCTTGTGGAGAGAGTGGAAAAACTGAATCAGGCCCGCGAGCAAGAGGACAGAAAAAAAGAACTACAGCATAGGATGAAGGAAGCCCACGGCAAACGTCCCATTCCCCCCCCTCACTCACCTCATAGACAGGAACCCTCATGTCCTGCAGGACGCCTTCCCACTTCTCATCCAGACATCTCAGCAGATCCTGCAGGAGGATCGAAGGAATCAGAAGGAATGAGGGAGGAGCTTACTGGAGCAGAGGAGAAAAAAACGGAAAAAATGCATGCATAGATCCAACAAAAGGACAATTTTCGAAAAGAAACAGCTGAAAGAGAAAATAAAATGCCTTTCAAAATAATGTACCGGACCAACTTCAAACCGGATCGCTTCACCACTTTCTGCACCCTCTTCTGATGTGCCCGTCTATCCGTCGACCCGCTCCCCTCCCTCCCGCTCTCTCCCCGCACTCACGTCTTGCTTCTTGAACCGAAGAGACCCGTCCTCCTTGGTCATCTTGAGCCACGGGCTCTTCGCTGCTCCGTTGCCGACCTGCAGGAAGGGAATGAAGAGAGGGGGAAGGGAAGATAAGGGAAGGGAAGGGATGGATGTGCACCCACCCGCCCGCAGGCCTTGCAAGGCGTCTAGACACGCATGCATATTGCAAGTAGATCTTTCAGATACTTACAGGATCTCCTCTGGCCCTGCTGACTGCACTATGGGGAGGGAAGGGCAGACACCCAGCAGCAGGGAAAAAAAAAAAAACAGTTCCGTTCCTTCATGGGCGGTTCATTTGGACGGCGTGGGGGACTCAAACACACAAAGGGTCGGTGGGTGGTTGGGTGAACTAAGCTTAGTAGGACTGCCGGACACGTACCCGTCCTCACTCTCTCAATCACAGGCTGACTTCTCTCTCTACCTCTCTCCCGACCTCTCTGCACACCCTGACTGACTGACTGACCATCGAGTCCAGCATGTGCATGGCCGCCCACTCAGGTCCCGAGTTGGGCCCCATCAGGGCGGGGTATCGCGTCAGCATCCAGTTAGGGTCCGCAGGCTGCAGACAGACAGGAGCAGGGAGGGAGGGAGAGAAAGAAAGGGGATAGATCAATTAAGAAGGGTATGGTGTGGGTACAGGAAGGGGGGAGTAGATTCTTGTGGGGAATTTGGGGGGGGGGGGGAAATGAAAATTGCTCCCTGTCTCCTGCCTGACCGTTTCGATCGATGCCTCTGCATCGGCTCTCTTTGTGCCTCTCTCTGTCTCTATGTGTGTGTGTGTGTGTGTGTGTGTGTGTGNGGGAAGGGATGGATGTGCACCCACCCGCCCGCAGGCCTTGCAAGGCGTCTAGACACGCATGCATATTGCAAGTAGATCTTTCAGATACTTACAGGATCTCCTCTGGCCCTGCTGACTGCACTATGGGGAGGGAAGGGCAGACACCCAGCAGCAGGGAAAAAAAAAAAAACAGTTCCGTTCCTTCATGGGCGGTTCATTTGGACGGCGTGGGGGACTCAAACACACAAAGGGTCGGTGGGTGGTTGGGTGAACTAAGCTTAGTAGGACTGCCGGACACGTACCCGTCCTCACTCTCTCAATCACAGGCTGACTTCTCTCTCTACCTCTCTCCCGACCTCTCTGCACACCCTGACTGACTGACTGACCATCGAGTCCAGCATGTGCATGGCCGCCCACTCAGGTCCCGAGTTGGGCCCCATCAGGGCGGGGTATCGCGTCAGCATCCAGTTAGGGTCCGCAGGCTGCAGACAGACAGGAGCAGGGAGGGAGGGAGAGAAAGAAAGGGGATAGATCAATTAAGAAGGGTATGGTGTGGGTACAGGAAGGGGGGAGTAGATTCTTGTGGGGAATTTGGGGGGGGGGGGGAAATGAAAATTGCTCCCTGTCTCCTGCCTGACCGTTTCGATCGATGCCTCTGCATCGGCTCTCTTTGTGCCTCTCTCTGTCTCTATGTGTGTGTGTGTGTGTGTGTGTGTGTGTGTGTGCGTGCTGCCGACTGACCTCTGACACAGTTGAGGGCACAATGTCGTACACCCAAGTGTTGTTCTCTCCGTAAATGTCCAAAGAGGAGATGTCACTCAGCGTGACGTCAATAGAGTCTACAGGTCCCATGGCGTCCTCCGGGTTGCGGTTCGTCTCCAGGTCCATGCTGGTGAAACGGGGGCTGCAGGGAGGGAAATAGAGATGCAGACAATCAAGACATCAAAGAATCAGAAAAGAGAAGAGGTGAAGAGAAAAAGAGGTCCAAGGGGCGAGATCCAATAAAAGGCGCGGCACCGAGACCACTACACTAGAATGCGTGAACACACAGCCCGGCTAATATTAGGACCACAGTGGGGGCAGGGAGGCACACGCAAACCCTCTGCGGAGACGGAAAAGAAATGTCTTCTTTTCTTCTGTCTATCTGTCTGCGTGGAAGCAAGCGTATAATTCCTTCATTTCGACCGCCCAGTAACCAACCGTAGAGGACTCTCGATCACGGCATCATTCAATTGCACATTCATGTCTAGTTCCACCAGTTGATCCTTGATCTGCTCGTCGGTCAGCTGTGCGGCCTCCGGGCTTCCTTGTCTCTCGAGGTATTTTCTGAACATTTTGATTTCCTCTGCAGTCGGGGGCTCCTTCTCCTTCTGGTACACCCGAGACTGGCCGAGAGTGAGGATCTCCCCGATTCTCTCGAGGTCTCCTCTCTCAATCGTCTCACGAATTCGGGGGTCTGTCAGATTGAACTCCGAGTTCAGGCCCTTCAGCTCAACCCTGTAGCTGCTGGCGGCGTCCAAGTAGGGGTCCATCATGCCCTGCTCGCTTATCCAGGCTTGCTGCAGCATCAGGACAGAAGGGAAAGGGATCGTGGAGGATAGAAACAGGGACAAGGAGGAAAACGGGTGGGAAGACTTGAAGGAGAGAAGGGGAAACACAACAGGGGGGGCAGCAGAGAAAGGACAGACAGACACCACATCAAAGATTAATTCTTTACTGATCAGCGATCCAGGCGCCCCCCAACAGAAAACACAGCCCCCGTCAAAAAGAACACACACACACACACACACACACACACACACACAGAGAGAGAGAGAGAGAGAGAGAGAGAGCCCAGGCAGGCAGGCAGGCACAGGGAGACGACACAGACCTGCAGCACGATCTTGTACCAGATCATGAGAACACGAAGCAGCAGCTGGAACCGATAAGGACGGAATCCCTGCACAAAGAACAGAGAGGGAGAGCAAAGGACAGTGTGGTTTTCTTCTCTTCTTTTTTGTTCTGTCCGTTTTCCCTCATTTGAAGGCAGCATGCATCACAGATAGACGAATGTCGACAGATAGGCGGAGATGTTCTGCACACACAGACGCTAGATGTGCTTCCCATCTGCCGTGTGACTGTCTTCTTCCTTCTTGGGGGCGAGAAGGCCTTTTTGACGCACAGTGCTGCTTCTGTCTGCCTCATTTGCTCGGTGTCTTTCATAGACATGAATGCACAGCCTCCCTTCCTTTTCCTTTGGCCTGTCTCTCTGTCTGAACACACTATCCCTTCGGCCAGACAGACTATCTGACTTCTTTTTCATTTTTCTTTCCTTTCTCTTTGAGTCACACGACAAGACAAGAGAACAAATCATACAGAAACCACCCGACCACGAAGACTGACGCACATTATCGAAGTACATAGTCTCGATCTCTGAGAAGATCTTCATATGGTTGAGGGGAATGGCAGGGTTCGGGTACTTGGTCAGGTAGCCCGCCAAGCCGAGGTCTTTCTTTGAGACCCCCATTGTGGGGAAGAAGCCGTGGAAGGTCTCCAGCCTCTCAAGTCCGACAGGGCCGGGCTGCAATGTAATTCAGGGCACAGGGACAGGGGGAGCCGGGGGTCGGTTGATCATGGAGATAGATAGAGAGGAGACATGGGTTCGGGGGCGTGGGAGAATTTGTTTCTATGCACATCGGAATAAGAAGAAGTCTCAAAGGAGTTGCGCACACCTGTGTGCAGGCGGGAAGGAACATTCACGAGGGCAAACTTGGGCAAAACACGGAAGTTGCTCGCATGCAGGGAAAACGAAAAAGATCAGGACCCTTTCGATAGTGATCATCATAGAAAGAGAGAGAATCTGACTGGCGCGAATGAGAGCGAGGGTCGGGGAAAACAGCAACAAGAAAAATAAAATACGAACAAGAGAGGACAAGCTTTAAACGCTCTGCGTGTCTGTCTGACCTGTTCCCAGAACGGCTCCTGAAGGAAAAGTTTTGAGCTAGCCCTCTGGAAGGCGAAGTTTGTGTAGGGGATGTCATGAGGGTCTTGATCGTCTTCGTCGTCTTCCTGGAGAGACTTGGGTTTGATTTGGTAGTTTGGGTCTGCCTTTCTCTTGGCGGCCTCCAGCTTCAACTTGTGATGGAGTTGCTTGTCGGCCTCCATCAAATTGGGGAGACCCTCCGTCAGCAGCCAGTGAGTGCGCTTCGTCTGCAGACACAGATAGAGGGGAGGAGAGGAGAAGCGAGTCATTGCGAGAAAGAAACATTAGAGACAAACGAACAGATCGGGAAGGAAGCAAGGAAGGAATCACGGAAAAAAGCAACGAAAGAGAGATAAAGAAAGAAAAAAGAGAGGTAAGAAAGAAAGAGAGGAGAAAGGAAGAAAGAAAGAGTCAAAATCCGACAGACAGACAGACAGACATCCAAACAGACAGACCACCCAACCAACCTCCGATCCCCAGATGAATCTCTGCGTGTTCTGGTTGAACAGTCTGTCGACACGAAGAATGGCCAATTCAGGAAATTCAGAGAAAAACGACGCCTCTCGGAAGGGACGTGCAGTCGCTGCGATGGCCTCATCAGTCATTTTGTCCATCTCCGCCATTTGATTCTCGAGGTCTGCCTGGGAGGCGCCCTTCTTCCGCAGATTCTGCAGGCACACACACACACACACATACACAAACAAACTGATGTTCCTCAACGCACCCTTTGTTTTTTGTCCAGATGAAGGACAAAAGGAAGCCTCTGCGATCAGAGTGGGACTTCGATGAAGTGCGGTGCATTGTTGGACAGATAATCCATGGCCGAAGGGAAGAAAGCTGGATGTATCTATGCTTTCAGAGAAGGGAAAAAAGCTCAACCTACTTCCCACTGTGTCGTGACGGACATGCGGTCTCCTAACAGACATCCGGTTTCCCTCCATGGTTTTTTGTTTGACTGCGGCGTTGTTTCTTTGTTCGACTGTCATCTCCTTTTCCTATCACCTCCCTACTTCCCTTCATTGCCTCCCGACCTACAGAAAGTCACTATTTATTTCATCGACTGTTCTGGCTGTCTTCACAAACACTGATCAATCAGCCAATCCATCGAGAAAACAATTCCACGTACGTACGTACGTTGATTTCATCCACGCTCTTGGCCATCTTGACGAACACGCGTGGTTGCTCTTTCCCGATCTTGTTGAACTCCTCGTCACTCACCCTCCTCACCAACATCGCACCATCCTTCACATTCAGCTGCAGTCATAGTAAAAAGAATTATTCATCGAGAGTGCTTCCAGTGAATGTCAGCAAATCTAAAAAAAAAAGGCATACAATTTCCGAAAATTGTTGCGCTGTAGAGGCCTTCACGATCAGCTGCAGTCAGACAAACAAAGCCGGGTAAAACCAAGGTATGAATCAACGAAAGAGAGGGAGCCAGTCTAGAAGGGAGAAATACACAAGGAATTTTGCAAACAGGCTTTCAGGAAGAACCCTTCCTGTCCTCACGTTCAGCTGCAGTCAGACAGACCGAGTCAAACCAAAACTGTACATTTTCTCCTACGTCTGTCTCCTCTCAGATGACTCAAAGTCCTCCATACATTTTCGCAGATTGGACCAAAATGCCGTCCCGAACATTCCAGTGCCGTGCTTCTTTTTCGACTCTCTCCTTGCCAAAGCGTCTGGCTCAACACGATGACTGAGCACAGACTTTCTTCGAACGAACGGACGGAGGAGCACTCCAGCTGGCAGACCCACAACACACTCACATAGACAGATGATCGACCTACCGACCTACCGGTCTCATGATTTGCCACCTGCTGATAACGTAGGGCGCTGTCTCGTTGAAGAAGGAGATGATGCACCCGGGCTGCGTCCACGCAGGCACGGGGATCACGCCGTGCTCTGCCTGCTCGTCGTCCAGCACCTCCTCCACCTCCTCACCTGCACAGAGAAGTATTAATCAAAGCTTCATCAAGAAGCCTGTATGAAACTTCACGAAACTTCAAGCACCTCCTGCATCTCCTCACCTGCACACGGACACACATACAGCCAGGCAGGCAGGTAAGGTGGGTAGGTGGCTCAGTTGGCAGGCAGAGACACGCATAAGCAAACACACGTCCCCTGCCTGTGCATGCAGACGCACGTGCGACCCTCAACACCTTCATTCTTAGAAATTCTTTCTCCAACCACGAGTAGCGTAACGGCACTTAGAGAGGAAGGAAACAAAGGAGGTTTGAATGAGGGAGGGAAAGGAAGGACTGAAAGAAGGAAGGAAAAGTGAAAGGAGGCAGAAAGGGGGACCGCAGGGAAGCAGATGAAGGAAAAAAGAACGCATGCCGCCGTTAGTTGTGTCTCTAGTCTTCTCTTTTCTGTTCTGTCCCACCTGAGCTGTCTGTGATGGACTTGGGTCCTCCATCTGGAGAGACCTGTTTGTTCCACTCTGCAGTTTTGCTCTGCACGACCCCCAATCCCTCCATGTAGGCCTCCCTGTCGGCCTGGTCCAAAAATTCAAGTCCCTCAGGAGGCAGACCGTATTCGGAGGACTTCACCAATCCCTCCATGAAGGCGTCGAACCCCGCGTCCTTCTTCGCCTCCATGTCGTACTTGTCATCTGCTCTCTCTCACACACACACGATCGATGCATTCAGTCACTTTGTGTGTCAGATGGATTATTGAGCGATGAAGCCGTTAAGAACGGAAGTGCTTGGTGGGAGGGGAGACGGCGGACGTAAAAAGGGCACACATTGCTGTTGTTTTGTTTTTGTTGTGGTCTGGGTGACCTTAGCTCAAACAGATCAGAAGGGGGGGAGGTTTGCGGCCATAGAGTAAACGGAGAGAATCGAAAACACCTGCCCAAGCTTAGGTGGTTGCCAGGAAGGGCGAAGGAAACGCGGTGCAAAGGAGAAAGAAAAGAAAGACATATATAGGAAGACAAAGGCCAAACTATTCTCCTCGAAGGGGGGACACACGACAACAGAGAGAGGCATCCATCGAAAGCCCCTTGATCCTTTATGCCGCCCCTTTCCTTCCTCGTATGAACGACCTCAGAAAGGCAGGCTGAGGAGACTGACGGATGTTGCCCTCCAATTCCAACTCTGCATCTGCCAAGGTCTCCTCATCGGTGAGGGAGACGGACTCCTTTGTTGGCTCGGAATCTCTCAACACTGTGAACGTCACCTCGTCTCCATCCTGAAAGCAAAACAGCAGAGAAAATAGAGGATAAGCAAACTGATTCTCAAATGCGACTGGAAGAGAGCGAAGAAGAAAGGAACAGACAAGAGACGAGACGCGCACCGAGACGGGAAAAAGAAAAAAAAGAACGAAGGCACCTGCAGTGTTCTTTCACCACAAGAGCAGTATAACTCGCCACAAGGGTATCTAGCCCTTCTGTCCCATTGTTCCACTTCCCTGGAACTCACCGGAGTCCAACTTCTTCCTCGTCTCGAGAGAAGCGAGCCCCCTCCGTTGGAGACGGAAACACCAAAACCCAAGTTGGGCCTGCTCAGCCGACCGGGTGAAAATGCCTTTACTGCGGCGGCCAATAAGCCTCCTGCAGCAACAACTTTACTTACTACCATTTCGAAGCTTAGTTTACCTTACTTCTGCACCACCACAGAGTGTTTCTCCGTGAAAGAAGGTCAAGGAACGATGGAGGGGGAGAAAATGAATCAACACCCGACCGAAAAAAGAAGCCTGTGAACACAGGAAACAATTTCGCCTCTTCAGTGCGAAAAGAGAGACAAACACACCCCGACTCTCTCAAAGCACCCGGAGATGGATCGTCTCAATACAAAGCCTTCGCCCGTCTTTGATCCTTACGTATATTGAAGTCACGGCAGCCCTTCGTACGTGCAGTGAGGACAGAAAAGACGGCAGAGAGCTGACGCGAAGGAGACGAGGAGAGGATCGCGCGATCCAAATTAAACAAAAAAAAATTCGAGCAAGCGGCCGCGCGCAACCCGTTGTGCAACGGCCACATCGGCCGGCCGGGGCACTTAAATTAAGACAGACACAGTTTTCGCTTTTATGGGCCAAATTCTGTCTTATAATGGACTTTCCGGGATTCTTATATGCATGGCTTGACCGATAGGCATGCAGGCGGACGATATGTAGCTATAGCACAAGACAGGAAATGGTGTACACAGGACGGCTTTGATTCTCTCCTGCCTTTGCATATTGACGACACGTGACTCTGTCTCGCTCTTGACGGTCGTTCCTCTGCACGCTTCGCGCCTTGAGGCTCCGTGCACTCTCTCTCTCTCGCCTAGGCAGAACAACGGTTGTGGTTACAGACGCTCACAGTGGAGGTTTGCGGAGGCATACAGACATAAGGGTGCTTTCCCTGAATTGCAGGACCTTGTATTTTAGGGTATCTTCTATACTGACTGCTGAGAAGGCGGCGGAAGAAGGTCTTGTGAAAGGCGCGAGCGAGACTCGAACCACAAATGAGTGACTCGCAAGTCCGTCTCCTCCCTTCCTTCCTCACTCCGTGCCCGCCTTCGTTTCTGTATCTCTTGCTGTCTGCCTGGAGTCGCAAGCGGGCCTTCATGCACTCATCCGGAGGGCTCCTGATGAACCTGACATGGGGGGCAAGCCTGTTCACCTCCGCGCTTCTCCTGTTCTCTCTTCTTCGTTCCATCCCTCCGCCCCTCCACTCACGCCACATCTTGCCCTCCCCTCTCTTTTTCTCTCTCCGTTTGCCCCTTCTCTTCTCTTCTCTTCTTATGTTCTCCTACGTTGGGTGCAGGTGAGACCCTCCCCAGACCTGGAGGAGGAGGAAGAGCCCGATGTCCCTCCGGAGTACGAATGCGCAGTCAGTCAGTCAGTCAGTCAGTCATTGAGGGAAGCTTGGCACGAACCGAATGAAGTGACGGTCCCCGGGGGCTGTGAAGGCCTCCCTCTGTCCTCTCCTGTCTCCGAGATTCGTGTCGAACAGTTGCCGCGGCCTGCCTCTCCGGATTGTCTCTGTGCGTGTCTGTGTGTGTGTGTGTGTCTGCGTATGAATGGGTCCTGCCTGCGTTTGTGTTGCAGATCTGCTTGAAACTTCTGTTGGATGCCGTCTCGACTTCCTGCGGACACAACTTCTGCCATGGGTGCCTCCACAGGGTCAGTCAGGCAGTCAGGCTGTTTCCGTGGTATGCAGGTCTACGCACAAGACAAGATCGTGCATGTTGGGCATGACTTCATTGTACTTTATTCTTCTGGACAGAGAGAGAGGGGGAAAGAGAGAGAGAATGTCCACCAGAGCGAATCATCCATCAGAGTGCATCCGTGGAGCTTTCTCCTTTCAAAAGACCGCAGAGAAAAAAAGAAAAAAAAGCAACAGACTGATGGACAGAAAGAAACGAATGCCGCCCTCCCCCCCCTCCCCACACCTGTGCACATCCTGCGTGAATGAATGCATGAGTGAGTGAGTGAGTGAATGCGTGAGTGAGTGAGTGTGTGCAGTCTCTGGACATTCGGTCCCAGTGCCCCCTCTGCCGCACCCCTCTCAGCGGGATCCCCCCTCCCAACAGACTGCTGGCCAGTATGATCTCTGGTCGGTCTGTTTGGTAATCAGTCGCTCTTTGGCCTGCTTGCCTCGCTCTCTCTGATCTCTCTCTCCCTCTCTCTCTCTCTGCCGCTCTTCCCGCTCTCTCTCTCTCTCTCTCTCTCTCTCTCTCTCTCTCTCTCTCTTGTGTTCTGCGAACCGTGTGTGTGTCTTTACTTTTTGTCCCCCCTTTGATTCTGTTCTCCATGCAGACCGGTTCCCTGAGTTGACCGTCTGGAGACGGAAAGAGGAGGCAGAGGCACGAAAGGCAGCAGGTACGTTGGTGTTTTGCGTTCTCTCTGTTGGTTTGGTTTCCTTTTGTCCGCCTCTCTTTTTCTCGCTCGTGGTCAGGTTGGGTGAGAGAAGTGTGAAGAAACCGACGGGGAGAGACGCAATCTGAGAGGCAAACAAACAGAAAGACGGGGAATGAACTGATGGACCAAGTACGAATGACTGCATGCTCCATGCAGAGGCAGAGAGTTGGCGACTCCGTGCGAGTGAAGCCGGAGGAGAATCTCTCTTGCCGTTATTTTCCTTCAGTGGGGCTCCTCTGCTCTTCCCTGGTCAGTTTCGAAGAGTGAGTGTGCATGTGTGTTTTTCTTTCTCTCTCGACTGGCAAAGAAAGCGTTGCTACCCCGGTCCTCCGGGTTCCTTTCGTTCCTTTCTCTTGACTCGTTCTCCGGTCAAGATTGAGACTTTGCTCTCTTGTGCGGTAAACCCATTAAAAAGATAGGCACAGACAGACAGACAGACAGACAGACAGGCACGGAGTGAGGGAGGGATCGAAGCCTCGTGTCCTAGTCGTCATCGGTCTTCTTCAAGATTTGTGATGTGAATGAATGAGTTGCGTGGCTGGTTTTTCTTTCCGAGTGTCGATCTGCTTCTGTGCACTTTTGCGTTTGTCTGGTACTGCAAATTTCTGCTTGCGAGACGACCGCTTGCTGTGCACCAGTCACTCATTCCCTGTTTCTTTTTCCCTCCCCTTTTGGTCTCTTCTCTTCCCATTCCTCCGTCTGACTGAAGAAAGTCTTCTGTAATAAAGAATC
>JAHBMJ010000466.1:66319-68819 GCA_018398765.1 Chromera velia | reverse complement strand
CTGTCTGTCTGTCTGTCTGCCTGTCTGCCTGCCTGCCTGCCTGCCTGTCTGCCTGCCTGTCTGTCTGTTTCTCTCTGCATGCAGTAGCATGGGGAGGGGTGTGATGGCAGAGATGATTCATGGCCGGGGTCCTGTCGGGTCCCTTCTCCTGTTGATTGCCGTGATTGCCCTCATCTTCTTTGCCCCGTCGATCCGGCAGTGGATGGGCAGACCCCATCATCAGGGCTCCGTTGCGTCCTCACACCACAGTCGCAACATGCCCCCGTCTCCCAGAGTGCACTGGTACCGGCCCTAGCTGATTCAATGGTGAGGCTGACCCAGCCGCCCTCTGATCAAGCTAGTTTAAAATTGGGATTGATAGGAATTATTTTCATTCAGAAAGGCTGAAAGAAACGTTGGATGGTCTTTTACACAATAGACGCACCTTCAATTTAAATAAATTTAAATTAAAAATGAAGTTTTACTGTACTTTAGTGTGAGACTATCACTGTGAGAGAATGTGACAGTTCGGCAATAGCATAACATAGCATACCATTGATGTTCCGGGTTTTGCCCGCGGTCCACTACCAATATCTGAATTCCTAGCTGCCAGTGAATCGGGACCGGAATTATCGGGTGGTGAAAGTCTGTAAAAGTATGTTAAAATATATTAAACGTGTTACTGTGTTATTATGTTTTATTGTAAAAGAAAACATTCTGTAACTGATTTTTTAAAAAAAATAACTGTGGTAAATTTATGTACTCCCTAGTATTCCCCCATCATTCGGTTTTCTAATTTCTGTCCAGAGCTTACCAATACTTACCAAATCACTTACCAAAAGTTTCATATCAAAACCAAAGCTCTTAAAAGCTCTCAATATTACTTTAATTAAATAACTTCCAGTCGCCATTAGCTACCATCAGCGTCTATCAGCGTTGATTAGCGTCCCTAAGCGTCCCAGATAGAGTCTGTTCCGCGAATAACCCGAGTTGACTTTTGAATACATTCGAAGACATGCATGACATGATACGTTTTAAGTTAAGACGTATCTACTATACTTAATACGGTCAGCCTTTTTTTTTAGCGACATGCGCGTGCATGCGTTTTTTTAGACACAAATCCCGTGCCCCGACCACGCGCGACCGGCCCTGGAAAGACTACCGTCAAAAATGGTTCCGCAAGCGAAAAATTAATTAAACACTCCCCCGGGGTGAGTGCCTTACGCGCACCACGCCATATGACTCGCGCCCGCGAAAAAGGTGAGTGCCTTGGAATTGAAATTATCTGGCTGGGGATATTTGACGGGCTATAAATGTTTGACAGGCCAGGGATTTTTGGTGAGCCTGCTAGCCGAGCTCACTAACTAGCCTGCACCAGGCTATTTTGACAGGCCATGTACACGCTATTTTGACGGGACTAACGGCCGGTATGCTGGGACGTGCTATGTATCCATGAACCCTCAAGAAATTTTTTGATAGGCCAGGGATATTTGACGGGCCTGGTGATCTTCACCGGCTCACTTTTTTGACAGGCCAGGCTAGTGAAGACTAATTAAGACGCGTCAGACGTACGTGAGTCCTTTGCCGCGCGACGCGCCCTCGTCGGAATCAGCGTTTTTTAGCTCGGCATAGCTCTGGGACGGAAGTCGGGGAACTGCATGCCACTGCGACTGCAATATGACTATAATATGACTGCAATCGACTGCATGCATGCAGATCACTGCATGCATGCAGACATCTGCAGACTGAGTGAAGTCAAGCGGCAGACTCGACCTGCAGCAAACCCTGGTAAGACCCTGAAAATTAGCGGCATGAGTGGTCTTTTCACGCTGTCATTGCGTTCTTCTGGGCGTTCTTTGTGATCCATCCATTGGATGCTGATCGATCGATTTCTTCTGCAGTGAGGAGGAGTCTAGCCTAGCGCAACGAGAATTGGGCAAGGGACCGTCTTTGCTGTCTTGGCAGAAATGCCTGCATGGTGGTAGTGGCACTCTCTGGCACAGAGGACAGGAGTAGATTTCCCGCGGTGGCTTTTCTCATTTGATCGAGAGTCTGCGCACCCTGCTGCTCTCGGAAGTGTCCGTCCTCCAAGCTTTCGAGAAAAAAAGTGGTGTGGCTCTTTCTTTTGTGTCGCTCAGTGCGGGTCTGCAAGGACAAATCCCTTGCTTTGCTTTGCCTTGCTCCGTGTGGCAGCGGCGTTTTTTCTGTCGGGTCCCTTTGGTTCACACTGGATTGGAAGGAAGGCACAGATTGGAAGAAAATTCTTTTCTTGTTTTCAAGCAACTGAGGGCCGAGAGAGCAGAAGAGAATCAGCCTGCTTTGCCTGTTTGTAGTTCGTCTCTGTTTTCATTCGGCCTTCTGAAAGTGTCTGTTTTGCAAGATATCGTTCGACCTCCTCGTCTTTCTCTCCTAGGACACTTTCTTTTGTCGGCTGATGTGGTCTGACACTTCGTCATCTTCTTCTGGCAGTGAGGGAGGAGGAGACGGGGTGAGATCTCCGGCGGTTGGCTCCAGGGGGGGG
>JAHBMJ010000466.1:43085-66313 GCA_018398765.1 Chromera velia | reverse complement strand
TGCACACCAGGGGGGAGGGGGGGGGTTGGCTTCTTCTGGCCAGGTCTTTGCAGGAGCATCGAATGGGAATCCTCCAGATAGCCGGTCGGGGGGTGGGGGCTCAGGTCAAATAGGTCTGGAGGGAGGGGGGGGCAGACGGGATGGGTTTGATGTTCCAGGTTTATTGGGTGGAGATGAGAGCGGAGGGGAGGAAGAAGGTGACAGTTCGTCGTCTTCTTCCTCTTCTTCTTCTTCCTCTGACTCTGAGATTTCAGGTCTGGATTTTGGAGACGTCGCTGAAGGTGGTGACAAAGAGAAGGTGAAGGAAGAGGGTGATCAGGAAGGAGAAAGACGGGGTGTCTCCTCTTCAGCCCCCATTCCTGATTCAGATGTCCGAGGGAAAGGGGGTTCTGCTGGGGGTGTCCTGTTGAGCATACCCCAAAAGGACCAGAGCGAATCCAAGAAGCAGGGGGGGGCAGAGAGAACGTCCCCCCCCCCTGTATCCGAAGAGGGAGGACAGGGGGGGAGGTACAGGTACGAGGCGATGGGGGAAAGTTTCGACTCAGACTCGGATGACTTTGGTCCTCGTCGTTCCCCTTCACCTTCCCCCAAGAAGCAAAAGAAAAGCAGCAATCAGGAAGAGAAGAGAGAGCAAGGAAGGCAGAAGGCGCCTTCGTCTAGTGCGTCTGCAGGAGGGGGGAGAGGGGGATCTTCTTCTGTTGGAGGTTCATCTTCTCGTGGTCCGAGACGAAAAGTTCTCATGGAGAGTTCTGATGAAGAGGGAGCAGGACAGGGACAACGGGGAGGTGTAGCTTCGTCTGCTTCTCCTTCTCCTTCTCGTGCTGTGTCTGCAGCTGCAAATCGAAAATCTGCTTCTGCGGGAGTGGGGGGAAAGGGGGGGGGGCAGAAAGGGGGAGAAAAGAGGATGCGGAAACGTTCCTCGTCCTCAGAAGAAGAGTTTGAGTCTGATTCAGAAGAGGCAGAGGAGTCGGCTGATGATGAAGACTTTGAGGAAGAAGAGGAAGAGGAGGAGGAGGAGTTTGATGGTGACTCTGATGAGGACACGGAGAGAAGGAAGAAAAAGAAAGGAAGCGGGAGAACCGAGGGAAAAGAGACGCAAAAGAAGAAGAAACGTGACAGAACAAAACGAAAAGGGGAAGAAGAGGACGATGAAGAAGGGAAAAGATCGAAGTCTCGCGTTGTGGTCTCTCCTCCTTCTCCTTCCTCGCTTTCAAAGAAGAAGAAAAAGAAGGACAAAGGGAAGAAGAAGAAAAAGAGCAAAAAAGAAAAAAAGAGAGAAAAAAGAAAATCCGGAGCATCGTCAGATTCCTTCAGACCTTCCGAAACTCTCCGAAAGTCCCCCCGCTCCACCAAAAGACCCGTCAATTATGCCGAGATGTCTGATTCCGATTCCAGCGCTGGAGGCAGTTCTCTTTCCTTTTCCTACCATGAAGGAGAGGAGGACGACGAAGGAGAGGACATCAGAGCGTCGGAGGCAGATGATGAAGAAGAGGACGAAGACGAATTTATGGAACAAGAGGAAGAAGAAGAGGATGGAAAGAGGAAGACCAGCAGGCACTTGCAAGTGCCAAATCAGTCGGTGAGTAAGTGAACGTGTGTTTACTTGGTCTGAGAGACATTTGCATTCTGGGCCACTTGCGTTTCTGGTGAGAATTGATGCAAAAAGACTCCCTTACTTGTTGTCTCTTTCGCCTGTGTAAACGACTTCCTCATGCGGTCAGTCCATTTCTCTCTCTGCCCCTTTCTATACCTCCAAGCCACCACTGTCCATTCCCTTCCCTTTGCTCTCCTTTCTTTTTTCTTTCCTTTCCACATTTTGTCTTTTTCCTGCAAGCAGAGCGCATACGGTCTTTGTCTTCCTTCCGCTTCTTCATTCAAAGAGAGGAATCTTTCTTTCTTTCTTTCTTTCTCTCTCTCTCTCTCTCTCTCTCTCTCTCTCTCTCTCTCTCTCTCGGTCTTCCCTTCCTTCCCCCCTTCTTCATGCAGCCCGAGAGCCAGGGGGCCCCTAGCGCCTCCCCTGTCCTGTCAGACGCACTCCCAGGAGGAGAAGAGGACTTTGGGGAGGCAGACGCTATCGAGAGGGTCATTGCTGTCAAGGTCGGTCGGTCGGTCAAGGGAAGGCTAGAGGGAGGGAGGGAGGTGGATGGTTTGTCTTGTCTGACTCACTCATGCACGATTGATTCATTTTCCTTGATTCATTTTCAATCAGGAGACAAACTCAAGCAGCAGTGTAATTGACTACTGACTGCATGGTCACAGACTGTTCGTTCTTCCTTCGTTTCTCCTTTCACTTCACTTCTCTTCTCTTTTTGCCCTTTTTTTGCCCCGTCTGATGCGTTGCACCTGCCCGACAAGATTTTCCCCTTCTTTTGCTTTCTCTGTCTGTGCTCTGTCTTCTTCTTGAACATCACAGACTCACAGTTCAGTTCTCTGCACAACCAGCAAGCAGACTCTCTCTCCGCTACTCACTGCTGCCTGCAGGACGACGTCGAAGTGCCTGTGGAGGAGGAAGACGAAGAGGAGGAAGGGGAGGAGGGGAGGGAGAAAGAGAAGGAGAAGGAAGAGAAGGAAACTCGGACGGAGACCCAATATCTGATCAAGTGGGAGGGCTTGTCTCATTGGCACAACAGTTGGCATTCGCAGGAAGAGTTGAAGGACATGAGGGTGAGGGGAATGAGACGGTTGGAGAATTTCCTCAAAAAAGAAGAGCAGAAACGAGTACGGAGACAGTGGATGACTCCGGTAAGTAAGGGTACATACATAGGACAGAGGCCATAATGAAGCTTCGTGCAAGGAAATTTTCAACGTTTGGCGAATGAAATTCTGCAAGTCCGCATATTTTGTCCTTTTCTCTCCCTGATACTTCAATGGATTTGTTGCAAAAAACCTCTGTGGTAAAAAAAAAGAAATGTCTCGTAACGACTGAGAAGGAAAGCTTCTTCCTCTCCCTGCCAGCTACCTTCATTTCTTCCCCTCTCTCTTTTCCGCAAGATTCCGTTTCTCAGTTTTTCGTTCTTTCCCCGGCGCTGTGAAATGCAATCGGAAGAAGAGACCAGACCGAAAAGAAGGTCGTGCTTTCCTCTTGATTTCCTTTTGTTTGTTTGTTCACGCATGCAGGACGAGATAGAACAAGAGGAAGTGAACGAAAACCTCCAGAGACAACTCGACGAGGACGCCCTCGTTCCTGAACGTATCTTCAAAGCTATGTATGTCGGCATGCAGTTTCTCTCTTGTTTCCCCCCCCATTTCATTCAGAGTTCCTTCTTTTTTATTCCTCCAAAGTAGTTTCTTCTTTCCTTTCTTTTGTTTTTCTCGACCGCCATCCTCTCTCTCTCTCTCTGTGTGTGTGTGTGTGTGTAAGTGTAAGTGTGTGTGTGTGTGTGTAAGTGTAAGTGTGTGTGTGTGTGTGCGTGCGTGCGTGCGTGCGTGTGTGTGAGTGTACGTGCGTGTGTGTGAGTGTGTGTGTGTGTGTGTGTGTGTGTGTGTCTGTGTGTGTGGTGCCTGTGTGTGTGTATCTGTGTGTGTGTATCTGTGTGTGTGTGTGTGTGTGTGTGTGTGTGTGCAAGAGGAGAAAGCCAAGCATGTTTCTTTTTTGCTCTCCTGTTTTCCGTTCGAGCTTGTAATCGTCTCACCGGCTTCACACGCTAACCCATCCATTCTTTCGTTCTTTCCAGTTGTATCGCCCCCCCACGTGCAAAAGGACAGAGTGTAAAGAGAGGGAGGGAGAGTATTTTGGTGAGACGGCTTCACAACAGCGTGATGCTTTGAAATGGCACATGGCAACGAGTGAATGTGTGGACAGAGTGAGCGAACGAAGAACGAGATGCATGGAGAAGGGAACACTGAATAATGATTGATAGATAGATAGATGTATCTATCTGGATCGCTGAGTGTCCTCCCTCCTCTGCCCTCCCGTCTCTGTCTGTCTGTGTGTCTGAACCTGCCTCCACTGAACGAACAGGCCGGACGCCAACACAGGTCTAGAGTGCTACGTGATCAAATGGACCTCCCTGGGCTACGACCAGGCAACGATAGAGTACCCAAACCACATCATCGAGAGGGGGTCAGTCAGTCAGCGAGTCAATCTGTGACTCGGATCGTTGGAAGATGGGTGCATGTGTTTTTGCAGGGAGGGCTCCCACACACGAGCAGACGAAGAGAGAGCTGACAGATAGATAAATAGGCAAATAGATGGATAGGGATAAAGAGAGTCCTATTTCTTTCCTTATTTGGTTCTGTCTTTCGTTCCTTTCTCCTGTTTGCGCCCGTCCCTCCGTTGCTTTGTTTGCTCGTCCTTTCTCTCCAACTTTTGAACCTGTTCTTTTCTGTGCGTGGCATTTAACTGAAAACGGTTCAGGTCTGTGTGTGTACTTGATGGCTGCATGCGTATCTCTCTCTGTGTGTGTGTGCGTGCGTGTGTATCTCTCCATGTGTACGTGTAGGTACACTTCTCTGATTGAGGACTTCAAGAGGAGGGAGCACAGGCTGGAGTGCGAGAAGAGACGGGGTATGGCGACCTCTTGGGATATCGGGAAGACTTCCTTCGAGTCTTACAAGGCCACACCCGCATATCTGCAGGTGAGTGAGTGAGTGCCAATGACAGACGGCGTAGTCGTGCATGAATCAGTTTGCATGTGTGCCTATAAATTTTGGATGGAGACAGAAGGACAGAGAAATGCTCAGTTAGGGCCGACCTACTTCTCTTTCTTTCACCTTCGAGAGACCCACCCCTGAGGAAGAGAAGAAGAGGACAGGCAGAAAGGCGTCTGTCGAGACATTTGATGGATTGATGCAGACTTGGGTCCATCCTTCAGAGAGTGCAGCGAAAACACGACATGTACCTCTTCCTGTTTGTTACTTTTACTACTCCTTTTTCTTGATGATGCAGCAAAATGGACCCCTAGAGCTTCGGGACTATCAATTAGTGGGCCTGAGTTGGATGGTGCACTCGATGAAGCTCGGCAGAAGTGTCCTGTTGGCAGATGAGATGGGACTCGGGAAGACTGTGCAGGTCTGTCTGTCTGTCTGTCTGTCTCTCTGTCGTTTGTTTATTTTTCTGTGTCTTTGGCTGGCTGGCTCTCTCTTTCTTCATAGGTATCGATCTTTCTGTCTATCTATCTATCTATCTATCTGTCTGGTGTTGGCACATGTCGACGACATTTTTCACCAATACTGATTTTCCAATCAAGTACGTACGTGCATGTCGTGCGTCACCAGGCAGGCGCACACTCGTGGGGGGGTCTGGGATGCTTTGTGCTTTCTATTCTATCTCTTTCTTTTTGGGGGGTCCGGGATGTGCAACAATTTGTGCTCCTAAGAGGTAATTCTCTGGTGCTTCCCCCCCACCCGTGTCCGTTGAAATCACTTTTTCATTTTGAAGCCAATTCCAATCTTCAGCATGACATACGAGGAACGACTGGGAGCCTGTCGATGCATGGGACACAACTAAAGATTCTTCTATCAACATAAAAGGCCTCGGGGTCTCTGTTTATGCGGACATGGAGGTGTAGCCGATGAATAAAGAAACGACTGAATGTTTGTGTGTGCAGACGATTTCTGTGGTTGGTCACATGATGGAGCAAGAGAGCATTCCGGGGCCCTTCTTGATCATTGTCCCTCAGAGCACTGTGGACAACTGGATGAAGGAGTTTCAGGTCCGTCGGTCTTCTTCTTCTTCTTTTTGTTCTTCTTCTTCTTTTTGTTCTTCTTCTTTTTGTTCTTCTTCTTCTTTTTGTTCTTCTTCTTCTTCTTTTTGTTCTTCTTCTTCTTCTTCTTGTTCTTCTTCTTCTTGTTCTTCTTCTTCTTCTTCTTCTTCTTCTTCTTGTTCTTCTTCTTCTTCTTCTTCTTGTTCTTCTTCTTTTTGTTCTTCTTCTTCTTTTTGTTCTTCTTCTTCTTTTTGTTCTTCTTCTTCTTTTTGTTCTTCTTCTTCTTCTTCTTCTTCTTCTTCTTTTTGTTCTTCTTCTTGTTCTTCTTCTTCTTCTTTTTCTTCTTCTTCTTCTTCTTCTTCTTCTTGTTCTTCTTCTTTTTGTTCTTCTTCTTCTTCTTCTTCTTCTTGTTCTTCTTCTTCTTGTTCTTCTTCTTCTTGTTCTTCTTCTTCTTCTTCTTCTTCTTGTTCTTCTTTTTGTTCTTCTTCTTTTTGTTCTTCTTCTTCTTCTTCTTCTTCTTTAGAGAATGGGGACGATTGATGTTGCTCTAATGAGGGAGGGTGTGGGTGGAGTGACGGAGCAAACGGGCACTTTGAGAGAGTGAGTGAGTGGATCAATGAACGAATGCTCAACCAGTGGGGGGTTTATTCTGTTCTCGCTCAGTTTTCTTTTTTTCTTCTGCTTGGGGGGTTCCCCTCGTGGGTTGGCCGTTCTTTTTGAAGCGATCGGTCAAGTGCCTTTTGGCTGCAGTTCCTGTTTTCGCCTGTCTCCATTTTGTCATTCTTCCGTCGCTCTTTTCTTCCTTTATTCCTTTTCGTCCATTCCGCTCTTAATGAGTCAGTAATGCGCATATAATGAAAAATGAATACCGCTTCATTCCCTCCACGCATCTTGCAAGAAAGAGAGCGACAGAGAAGATGGATACATGCTGACGGATCGATGGATGGATGGATGCAGAGGTGGCTCCCTTCTGCCAACGTCGTGTGCTTCCACGGGAACGCGAAGGGAAGGGAGATCCTCCGGAGAGACGAACTCGCGCCATACTGCAAATTCGGCAGAGGCAGAACTGCACAGGCAAGCGGGAAAGACAGGGAGGGAAGGATGAGGGAAAAAGAGAATGCGGGGACAAACAATCCCCGGGTATTGGCATACAAGAGTTTTTCCTTCGTTTCTTGTGCGGGCTGTGTCTTTGTCTTTCTCTCTCTCTCTCTCTCTCTCTCTCTCTGTGTGTGTGTGTGTGTCACCCTTTATGTGTCGGCGTGTATGTGTGCAAACGTGTGTTGTCCGGTTCCCCGATGTGAAACAGACTCTCTCTGTTCTCCTTCCGTTTCTCTCTTCCTCTGTCCTTTTGAGGGACGCCCTTCTCTTCCCTTTCCTCATGTGGCACATAACACAAATCGGACAAAACAGACCTGTAGTGAAAGCACATGGATGGATGGATGGATGGGGGTAGGGAGGGAGGGAGAGAACAGGATGGGTGTAAGGAGACATTGTGTTATGCCCTTTTTTTTCTTCAGGTCCGATGGAAGTTTGACGTTGTCGTCTCCACTCCCTCCATTCTAATGTCCAAAGAGGACCTCACTTACCTCCAGAGCATTCGATGGTCAGTCAGTCGGTAGGCGTACGAGGGAGGGAGGCAGTCGAAAGATTTTTTTTCATTTGCGCTTAGGGTGCCAGTCTATCTAGTGCGGTACAGCATCGTGCTGTTCAACTTCGTTTCCCCCGCACTCTCCTTAGAGATACATGTGCGCGTTTCTTCTTCCTTCTCGCAGGTTCCTGATGGCTGTCGACGAAGCGCATCAGCTGAAGAACCGGCAGTCGAAAAGGTTCCAGGAAATCGTCAAATTCTCCACCCAATTCAGGTAGGTAGGTAGAGAGAGAGGGAGTGGGAGGGAGAGAGATGGACTGAAGGGACACAAAGAGAAACAATATCTCTTCTTTCTTTGTCTTCCATGCTGCATTCTCCCGGCAGGAGGGAGCTTGCCTGTCAAATCATATAAAGCCGAGGAACGCTCTGTGCTCCACCACATGCCGCGTATTGTATGAATCGATGCACCTGATCGCCTGTACGTATCCATCGCATTGACTGCACTTCACTGCAGGCTGTTGCTGACAGGCACCCCTCTGTCGAACAATCTGGAAGAACTGTGGACGCTTCTCCATATTTTGAACCCCATGCGGTACAAGAGCTATGAAGCCTTTGAGAACAAGTGAGGGGGGAGGGAGGAGGTATGATCGATCCTTCAGGTAGATGATAGAACCTGTTCCTTCCTTCCACTCTGCTCGTGTCTGTTTGAAAGGGTGGTTGATTCTTCTGGGGAGACCCATCGTCCCTTGTCGCTGTTTGATTCTTCCTCTCTTCTCAGTTTTCCTTCCTTCCTTCCTTCCTTCCTTCCTTCGTGTCTGTCTGTTTGTTCCTTCCCGACACACGTGAACTGTCTCGCTGTTGCGTGCCGATATTCACTTTTTCTTTCTTTCCTTACGCATGTACATGCAATGGTTCGTTCGTGTTGATCCAGTGCTCCTTCCTTCCTTCCTTCCTTTGTTTATCTGTACAGGTACTCCCTCGTGGAGCGGAAGGACGTGGTGTCAGAGGAACGGCAGAGGCAGATTGCGGAGATGCAGGAAGAACTGAAGATGTTCATTTTGAGGAGAGTGAAGAGAGACGTTGAGAAGTCCCTTCCGAACAAAGTCGAGAGAATATTGCGGTGGGTGGGGCAAGTTTGAATAATGTCTGTCAACTGTGCTGGGAACAGACGAGCAGAATGTTGTCAGCGTATCCGTTAGAAAAAGTGCCATTGTCCTTCGGATTGACTTGCCTTTCTCTCATGGATCAATTTTGTCGATCCACGATTGCTCCTGCATGCTTTCTTTTTGAAGTTGGGTTGGTTGGCTGGATGGATGGATGGATGGATGAATAGACGGATGGACGGATGTGTGTGTCTTCCTTCGGCCAGTGGAACGACGGCAGTTCAACGTGCAGAAGAACTTCATACGCCCGCGCACGGGGTATGTGTTCCTCTGTGCGGGTCTGTCCATTTGTGTATGTATGTATGAGTATGTGTGTATGTCTGGATGGATGGATGGATGGATGGATGATGCAGAGTGGAGCTGTCCCCCGACCAGGCGTTGATCTACAAGAACATTCTGACGAGGAACTACGAGGAGCTCTCCAGGGTAGCAGGCAACAAGGCATCTCTGATGAACATATGCATGGAACTCAAAAAGGTCAGTCAGTCAGTCACTCAGAGAGGCATTCGCAGCAAGGTGCATGGTCTGTTCTGACAGGAAAACAGAAGAGAAGAATGGGATAAGTGAAAATGACCCTCCACGAGCAGGCACGTATGCACTTGTCGCTTGACTGGGTTGATCGAAAGAACAAACATCCAAACCCCAGTGTGTCCAGGCGAGCAACTCGCAGCGTCATCTGACTTCCCCACAAAGAACAGAGAAACATGAGAGAGAGAAAGAGAAGAGAAGAGAGAGAGAGAGAGAGAGACAATGAGAGATAAACATATGAGAGAGAGAGACAGGTGGCCTAGACGCTCAGAGACGGACAACCCCGCATAGGCACTTCAACACAAGGATATTCCTCTTCTCCTACGCTGCATTGTCGCTCGTTTTTTCTTTCCGGCTTTCCGCAGACAAAAAGTGAAGATAGAGAGAGATTACCTCTTCTCTGTCTTTCGGTGTATTTTCAATCGGACTAATTGACTGAAATGCCCTCTCTGAGTGAGTGAATGAGTGCGTGAGTGAGTGTGTGAATGCCTGAGTGAGTGAGTAAGTGAGTGAGTGAGTGAGTGAGTGCAGGTGTGCAACCACCCATTCCTGGTGTCCTTCCCTCCGACGGACTCTGTCTTGAGGTCGGTCGGCGGGAAGTTTTGTGCCTATGTTTCCTTTCCGGCTGCCTCCTCTTCTCTTTTGGTTTTCTTCTTCTGCTCTCTTCCATTTCTCTATTTGTCACTGCTTGAAGGAAGCTCTTTCCTTACTGCCCCTTTCCTGCGTTCTGGACGGACAGACACATGCATGTAGAGTGCAAACGTGCTCCCTGTCTCTTCTGTTCAGTTACCGTCAGAAGCTCCTAGGGGGTTCTGGGAAGATTCTGTTGCTGGACAAGCTGCTGTCTCGTCTGAAGGAGAAGGGCTCGAGGGTGCTGATCTTCTCCCAGATGGTGATCATGTTGAACGTCCTCTCGGAGTTCCTCACACTTAGGGGGTACAAACATCAGGTGGGTGGGCGGGTGGGTGTGGTGTTCGTTGCGTGTGTATGTGGAGGCTGGGCATCTTTGGCATATGTATAATCGAGGGTAAATTCTCGAAGAAAGGTCGCGGCAGGGGGTGCCATCTTGCATAGGGTCCATATCGACTCACTGTGAGCGGAAAGGAAGCGCCCAGGCAGGGTGAGTGGGTAGCTGCCCTGTCTGTTCCTTCCTTCCCTCCTTCTCTGCCTGCCCCTTTGTTGAATTCTTCCTCTCTCTCTCTCTTTTCTTTCCTTCCTTCCTTCCTTCCTTCCTGCTCTGATGGCTGCAGCGTCTCGACGGGACGATGAGGAAGGAAGTGAGGCAGAAGGCGATGGAGCACTTCAACGCGAAGGACTCCTCTGATTTCTGTTTTCTTCTCTCCACGAAGGTCCGTCAGTCTGTTGGTCGGTTGGTGAGGTCATGCAATGAATTTTGTCCCGTCTCAATCGGCCTTCTTCTTCTGTGAGCTGCGTGCTTCTTCTGTGAGCCGTTCAAGCGCCTTTTTCGGGTCTTTTCGGGCCACTCCATGCATATCTGGATGGATGGATGGATGCTTGGGGGGAACTGTACAGAGAGACGTTCCTTATGTCCATGATATAAAAATGTTCACATCTATCGAGCGAGCAAAAGACCCTACGCTTCTTCCTTCCTTCCTTCCTTCCTTCCTTGCTTTCTTTCTTTCTTTCTTTCTTTTCTTTCTTTCTTTCTTTCTCTCTCTCTCTCTTTCTTTCTTTCTTTCTTTCTTTCTTTTTTTCGTTTCTTCTTTCTTTGACTGCTCCACTGACTGATTGACGGACTGCAGGCGGGGGGTCTGGGTATCAACCTGACGACAGCGGACTCTGTGATCATCTACGACTCTGATTGGAACCCTCAGGTGAGTTCGTCACTTTGTCGGTTTGTCCGTTTGTCGGCTTGTCGGGTTGTCCGTCGGTGTCTCTGTCTGTCTGTTTGTCTGTCTGTGTGTCTGTCTGCCTGCCTGCCTGTCTGTCTGTTGGTGGGGAGGCAGGTTTGGGTGTGCGTGTGTGCGAGCGAGAGAGGGAGAGAGAGAGGATGAAAAAACGCACAAAAGAAGCGAGATGAAAGAGAGAGAGAAAAGGCGCCTGAAGAGCCCCCTGCCCTGTTGATCTCTGGAGGGAAGGGAAACGAATGCATCACGAGACTTGATCTTCTTCCAGAACTTCGCTCTGTTGCAATATTACTCACACACAGAGACATGTATACATACATACATACACATATACATATATATGCACGCATATGTCTTTGCAGAATGATCTCCAAGCAGAGGCGCGTGCGCACCGGATCGGACAGACAAGGACGGTCCAGATTTACCGCCTGGTGACGAGAGACTCGATCGAGGAGAACATCCTCGAGAGGGCAAAACAGAAAATGGTCTTGGACGCTGTTGTCGTGCAGGTAGGTCTGGTCTCTTGCTTGCTTGTTTGTTACGTCTTTTCTCCCGTCTCTGTGCATTTCTACCTGTCAAGAGTTTTCGTTTGTGTCCAGTTTGGAGGGACTCGACCCGTTCTCTCGGCCCTTCCTTTTCGTTCCGCCGAGTTCGTGAGATTGTTTGTGAAATCTAGAGGGAACCCAATCAGTCTATCGGAATATGTGGCTACAGATTTCTCCCTTTTTGTCATCTGGTCTGTAGGCGTGAGTGGGCTCTGAGAACAGCAGGAGCAAGGAACAAAGGGATGGATTTCTTTGTATTCCGTGAAAGGGCAAAAGGACAAAAATGAAAACGTCGGCCTTTCTTCCTTCCTTGAGCCCTTGTTTTCTCCCACCGCCTCCCATTCCTCTTCTAGGCCTTGAACGCGCATGGGAGGGAAATTGAACGCGGCTTCTCTCTGCATATGCGCATATTTGTGTACGCATGCATTCATATGTTTGTTCATCTTTTGAAAATGCACGCACGCACGCATACACCCTCACACACTGACTGAATGTGCATGTATATACATTCATTCCACCGTCCTTTTCTGCAGGGTCTGAACAAATCGAATCCTGGGGACTCCGCCGTCTCTCACCAGAAGAAGGGACAGGAGGAGGTGGGCGCGCCGGGCACTTCTGTGACCTTCTCGAGAGACGAGCTGGCCAAAATTCTGCGGTTCGGGGCCCAGAAATTGTGGGCGAAGGCGGAGGAGGCCGAGAAGGGTCAGGGGAGCTCTGCGTTGCACCTTGAGGAGGAGGAGGGGAGGGTGAAGGAGGTAGTTGCTTCTTCCGGAAGTCTCCAGATTGATCTCGATCAGGTCTGTAGTGTCTGTCTGCAAGGGTGCGTGCTTGTGGGTCTGTGTGTGTGTGTGTGTGAGAGAGAGAGAGAGAGAGAGAGAGTTCGGTCAGCTCTCTCTGAAAGGTTACCACAGGGTCTTGCTGGTAGTGCGTGACCCTGCCTATAGATGTGTGTAAATCAACGTGTGGCTGACTGCCCTCGTCCGCCATCTTCAGGCAGATCCCTTCTTTCCTCCAGGTCTTGTTGCCTCAACAACGTGTGTTCGTGTACTCGGCTGAGCATGTGATGCCATTGCAATTACAGGGAGGGAAATGAGTGAAGGCACACTCACTCACTCGTTGACTCAACAACAAAAGCTGCCAGTAGAACAGCATGTCGATTGGTTGCCCTGCACCTGCACCTTCTTCCTTTCCTTTCCTTTCCTTTTGTCTGGTAGCTTTCGGTCCTGGTTCCTTTCTTCCTTCACTCTGCCTCACAGTCTCTCTGTCCGTCTCTTTCCCTCCCTGTGTGCAGGTTTTGGCAGACGCAGAGGACCACTCAACGGAGAGCTCTGGTCTCGCAGACAACCTACTTGGGGCCTTCTCAAACATCGCAGACTTCAAGTCTGTCTGGCGAAAAAAAAAAAGAAAGAAAGAACAACTCTGTTTGTCCGTATTTCTTTCTTTCTGTGCTTGCTTGTGTCCGTGGAGGCGGGGGCATAGAGGAGGAGGCGGGGGGCGCGTGGTGTCTCTAGATATCTGCGTGTCTTTCTGCTGGTCGGTGGATATGTCTGTCTCCCTGCTGTCACCAGTGTATCAGCGTATGTGCCCTCTCATATCTCTCTCTCCCTCTGTGCGCGCACGTGCGTGTGTGTATGCAGATATGAGGCTCCGAAACAAGAAGAAGAACGTCCAGAGGAGGCAAAGGATGTGGACAACAAAAACTTTTGGGACCAAACAATTCCGTTGGAAGAGAGAGAAATGTCTGTCTGTCGGCTCCCAGGCGTGCGTCCGTATGAACACATCCATGCACACTTCTCAGTGGCCTCTGGTCTTCATACTCCCCCAAAAAAAGATGCAATCGAGGGTCGCATGCGTCTGCTTGGAGACGTTGCAGATGTTTCAGTTTGGATTTCTGTCTGTGGATCGTAACAACAATGAGCGAGCGTCGATCCATGCAGACACCGTCGTTGCGTACGAGCGTTCCCTTCTTCATGCCTGCCTGCCTGTGTACCTCTCTGACTACGCGCCTGCCTGCCTGCCTGCCTGACGGTGTATAGATTCAGCATGCTTCCTCTGGTCACCTTTTTGCTTTGATTTTGTCTCTTTTGACATCGACTTTGTGTTGTGCTGTTTGAGTGTGTGTCTCCCGTCTCCTTTGCTTCCTGCCTTCCTTGCTCGCTCACCAATTAATTCCCTGCCGAGTTCCTGTTGGTTTTTGGGAGCCCCTTGGATGTTTTCGTCTGCTTGCCTGTCTGCTTGTTTACGCCCCTCTCTGCAGTCTCTTGTTTCACTCCTCCCTCCCACCTTTTTTCCTTCTGCCTGCAGGATGAAAGCTGCACAGGCTCAGGAGAAGATCGTGTTTGGCCAGAGGGCGTCGAAAATTGCAGCGACGATGAAAGGAAAGAAGGACGCTGAGAAGGAAAAGAAGCAGCAGAAGGGCAAGAAAGGAAAAGGGAACGGCAGGGAGTCGGACGAGGAAGAGGAGGAAGAAAGAGAGGACGGGACGGAAGAGAGCGGGCTCAAGAAGAAGGCCAAGAAGAAAAAGGGGAAATCGAAAGGTGAAGAAGAAGACGATGACGACGAAGAGGAGGATGAAGATTTTGAAGAGAGAGGGGAAAGAAAGAAAAAGGAAAAGGTGGCGTCGGAGGCTGTGAAGGAAAAGAAGAAGTTTGTCCTCTACCGAGCGCTGCTCAAGTTTGGGGAGCCCCTCAAACGCCTGGGGGATATTCAAGAAGACGCCAATGTTGGTCTCGATCGATCAGTATATGGGGATGAGAAGTCTTTGCAAAACCGTTTTTGTTTTGTTGTGGACATGTAAATTGGTATTTCTCTCACCTGTTCCTTTCGAGTATCGGTCTCGCAGTCTCCAAGGTGAAGGGTCTCCTCGCCTCCCCCCTTCCTTCTTTTTTCGAATACTGCGACTGTGGCTTGATTATGACATGCAATCAAATGAACTTTCTTTTGTCCCTTTCGCAATGCAATGAATCAAGCAGGCCTCCAAACTTTCTCTGGACGACGTCGAGGCCCTTGTCAAGGAGATCATCTCCGAGTGTGAGCTCAGGGTGAAGGAGGGAGAAGGAGAAGGAGAAAGTGCAGGTAGGTGCTTGTTCTTTTTTGTGGGGAGGGGAAAAGGGGGTGTTTTTTTGGGACACCGGGGACTGAAATAGTCGGGATGCGATAGGTGTCTAGAAAGATTCTGTAAGTTCCTTCCGTGTTGTGCATCAACGAGAAGGAAAATTCGAGCACAGAAATGTCGGTGCGGACAGTAAATCGCACAAAGAAATCAGAGACGCAGGCAGAAGGCGGCCAAATCATGCTTGCACGCGCATCATCAGGATGTTTGAAGGAACTGCCCCCCCATTTTTTTCCTCTTTGGTGTTTGAACTGTCCGTTCTGAGGGGGGTAGTTGTTTCCCTGCATTCACTCATTTACACCCACCTCTTTCATCGTCTTTCTTGCTGCCGCTTCCTCGTTCACGTTGCTCTGTCTGTTGTCATTTCAGGAGGAGGCGCGAAGACCGTCAAAGAGAAGGATGAAGGGGAGGCCAAGATAAAGAGGGAGAACGGGGAGGGGAAAGAAAAGAAGGAGGACAAAGTGAAGGTGAAGGAAGAAGTAGAGGAAGGGAAGGGAAAAGAGAAGGCGCCAAAGAAAGAGGAGGGTGACGCAAAGACGGAGGGGCAGGAGAGGGTGAAAGTAAAGGAGGAGGGTGGGGAGGAAAAGAAGGGAGAAGACGAAAGAGGTGCCACGTCTCTCTTTAAAGAAGAGGAGGGAGATGAAGAGGACCAGGCAGGAGACGAGGGGAAACAGAAAAACAAAGCCCCGCGAAGGGGACGTGAGGTCCGTTTCTTTCTTCATTCCTTCCTTTGTTCTGTCTTTGTTTTTTTTCTTTTCTTTTCTACAGGCACACGCACATCAACGATGCTCGTTTGTGTGTTCTGTCTGCAGTCTCTCTCCTCTCCTGTCATTTGGAAAGCCTCTTCCTTTCTTCCCAGGTGCTCACGCGAGCCGAAAAGGAGAGCGCGTCTGTGTCTCACACCTGCATGGAGAAATAAAAGGTTCCTCCCTGTGAAGAGATTATGAGACGGAAGCTCTTTGGTTCGCTTCGAATGCCTCGTTCCCTGTCTTTCTTGTCTTTTTGCTCTATCAATCCGCTCTCCTGTCTTTTCCTGGTCTGTCTTCAGGCCCTCCTAGAGAAAAAGTCTCACATGACTTTGGGTGGGAAGGTGGTGAACTGCGAGGAATTGGTGGAACGTCAGAGACTTCTGAAAGTTCTCTACGACTACATCAGAGGACTGGTGAGCCCATTTCTCTGTCTGTCGCTGGGGGTGTGGGGGCGGGTAGTTTTCTGCTTGTTTGATTTTTCTTTCTCTGTTCCTTCCTTCTTTCCCACCCCCCTTCCTTCCTTGTTTGTTCATTTAGTTCTCTTTTTTTTTTTGAATCATTTGCAGGTTGCAATGAAGAAGAAGGCAAAAGAAAAACATGCAGTAATGTGTGTCTTGTCTGTTTGCGTGCGTTTGTCTGTCTGCATCTCTGCACAAACAAAAACAAAAAAAAACAGAATCCGGGAGTTGAGGATCCCTGGAAGCTTCCTTTGAAGGGCGAAGAGGGGACAGAAGGTCGGCGGTGCAAGTGTCGGTGTTCGTGGGTGCTGGAAAGGGCAGGTTCCTTGAAGGAGATACAAAGCATTCCTGCAAACAAAGACGCGTACATATGATCGATTGGGTTCTGATGGGTTCCCTTTCTCGCCTGCGTGGGTGCTGGCCTCTCTCTCGCTTGTGCATTTTTCCTTCCCCTCTCTGTCCGTCCCTTCTTTCTTCAGCCCCCAGACGTCCCTTCCTTCCTTTTTTTTTTTCATTTCGTTCTCTTTTTTTTAAATTATTGTTTTGAAATATTTTGATCAGTCCCTTCTTTCTTCAGCCCCCAAGCGTCCTGATCGTTCGTCTCTGCTTTTCCGCTTTCTATGGGCACATGTACGTGTTTCGATGTGTGGTGTGTGGGTGTTTCCTTGCAGAAGCGCTGAAGTTTTATTTCCCTTCCACAATGGTCAGTCTTCTTTCTCGTTCGTGTTCTTCTTCTTCCTGTCGCCCCTCCTTGTTATCTTTCTCTCGTTTGATCATTCCGTCCTCCGATCGTGGCTGGCGCCTTCTTTCCTGTAGACGGCTTGGTCGCAAGTCGGACAGATACAAAGGATAGCCGGTCAGATGGATGGGTAGAGTGAGTGTCCGTCTGAACTTTTGAATCCAAAGGTAGAAAGGAAGAAGCAGAAGAAAAGGAAGAGAGAGAAAAAAAAAGCAGACCCACCCACTTGTATGGTCGTACCCATGCACCCGTCTGTCCCGAATTCTTTCTTTTCTGTGTCTCTCGCAGCTGGACAAAATCCCCAAAGTGCTGAAGTGGGAGATCGAGTGGGACTCCGAGAAAGACAGGACCCTCGCAGCGGCCACCTTCAAATACGGAATGACCAATTACTCGGTCGGTTGGTGGATGAGTGTTTGTTGTGTGTCTTACTGTCTGTTTTTTTCCTCTGTTGAAAGAAGAGAAGAATGCCAGGTGGCATGCAAGATGCATGGAAACACACAGGTCTCAGCATCTTTTGCCCTGCTTCCGAGCACTGCTTTGAGCTGTGTGGTCGCTACAGGACTGTCCTTTGCTCACAACATGAGAAAGTAATCCAAATGATGAAATGAATGAGACAATGAAGAAAGACACATGGAGTTTTGATCTTGTTCCTCTTTCTTTTTTCCGGGTGTTCTTGCCGGTTGGATCCCCTGATCTTTTTCGTCATTTTCCGTTGGAGCACAAAGGAAAAGGTCCAAGCGAGCGAGGAGTCCTCGAGGGGTCCTCACTAGATACCATGACGTTCGAAAGTATTGAGAGCGCTGCAGTTGCTTCTGTCGCGAAGCTTTTGCCTGTCAAGGTGTTTTGAAAGACATGTAGAAAGATCAGTCATCAGGTTTTTGTGTGCCTATTTGTTCTCCCTACCCCTCAAACCCTCCAACATGCATGCACATGGAAAACAGAAAATGGTGGACTCCGGAGTGGCTGGGTTTGAAGATCTTCTGAAAGTGAAGACGGACAAGCTGACTGTAAGGTCGCGGCGGTGAGTGGGCGGTGGGGGGCTGGAAGGGTCGGAGCTTTACATAGTTTGTTTGAATGGCAGTGAGTGGGTGGTTTGGGGGACGAGCAGGTAGGTGCGTGGGTGCGTCGGTGAGATGAACGGGGGAGGGCAAAAAGTGACTTATTGGTTGAGTCTGCACCAGATCTCATGAACGCATTGATGGACAGAGGAGCTGCTTCGTTTCTTCTTCAGGGGGGCTCTCCTTCTCTCTTTCTATCTTATTATTGTCGCATGGAGGAGATGTGCGTGAGTAACTGTGTCTGTTTCTTCTTGCCTGCGGCCTGCAGTCTGTTGAAGATTTTGGAGTCTTCTCTGGAGAAGCAGAGGAGGGAGGCGAACCGTCAGAGCTCCACAACTGCAGAGAGAGGGGAGGGGGCTGAGAGGGACTCCAGCTCTCTGGGAGGTCCTCCAGGTCTTCCTGTCAAGTTAGGGACTGCACTGGGACACAAGGGCAAGAGGGGGAAGAAGAGAGAGCGGGAGTACTCCACTCTGGACGCCGATCTCTTCCGACAGCCCGGTCTCCTCTCCCATCCTTCTGAAGAGGGGCCCCCTGGCGAGAGAGATGAAGGGGGAAAAGCGAAGAAGGCGAAAAAGGAGAAGCATCACAAAGAGGGCAAGGAGAGAACGGAGAGACAGAAAGAAAAGGGAAAGGAAAAGGAAAAGAAGAAAAAGAAGGACGTGGCTGTGGAAGACACGATGCAAACATGTTCCGAGAAAGGGGTGCGGAAACTGGCGAAGAGAATCATGGAAGAGCACAGGTCGGTCGGTAGATCGGTATAATGACATGAAGACAGAGACACAAACAAACTGTACTCTGATTGATGAATACTCACTCATGCACTGATTGATTGTGATGAAGTGTGGGGGAAGAGAAAGTGAATGAATCCTCTATCGATCGGCAAAATGGATGAATGAAGCTTTCTTTCTTCACGCGCTCAGGTTGAGTGGTTGCACAATTAATTGTGAGGAGAGGGCCACTGCATGTCTGTCTCTATCTCTTTCTGTTCGTCTGTGGACCGCGGCGCAGATCTTTTCTCAGAATGCTGATGCAATGCGATTGGCATTCAATTGAGAAAATGCTCCGACAGGCGTTGTTTGAGGGGCTAGCTAGATGTGTGTTGGAAAGTACTTGTCGGGGGGGGGGGCTATAGTGTCCCGGTGTTCCCTGACTGCCTCGCTGCCCTGAATGGCTGAATAGACGCACAAATGCATGTGTACACGCAGGGCCGTCCTGGAGCTTTTGCTTGCGCTGAAGGACGGGAAGATGCACTTACAGAACAAAGAGGTGAGTGAGTGGGGTGAAAAGATCGCGCAGTCCTTTGCTGTTCTCTTTCTTTGTTGGGTCGGAGGAATCTGAAGGGGAAGCCCCTCATGTGAACTTCCTTCCTTTCGTGTCTTGAGCTTTCATTGCTCTTCCATTCCGTCTGTCTGTCCTTCGTTTTTTTCTCATTCACGGACAGATGGACGGAGAAGGAAAGATGCTTTGAAGTTTGACAGCTGCATGGATGGATCTAGATGCACATCCTTTGTTTGTTGTCTCAAGTCTGTTGTTTAAGTCCTTTCTTTCTATCGTCCTTCTTTCTTTGCGCGTTCCGGAACCAAGAGCACTTTCTTTTTTCCTCGAGGCAGAAAGAGGGCTTCGTCCTTCTAACAGACTGCAGATTCGAATGCATGCGTACAGACAGATCGGCATGCATCCAAAGAGAGAGAGAGAGACGTGCAGGCTCAGCGTGAATGCTCTTTGCTGCTTCTGCTTGCTCCCCTTGTGCCTGCCCCCCTGCGTGCCTGCCTGCAGGTTTTGAAGGAGCTCTTCAAATACGTCCCCGTGCTGGGCGATTCCATCGAGCAAGCGGCGGCGTTGAACTACAACGCCGTGCGGGAGAGAGAGGGGGAAGAGGCTGCAGAGACTTCCGCACGGCACATGAAGAGAGTACTGTGGGAGGAGGTACAGCCGTCAGTCCTTCTTTCCTTCCTTCCTTCCTTCCTTCTTTCTTTCTTTCTTTCTTTCTTCCTTCCTTCGTCTGCTCCTTTTCTTTTTGCTCTTCTTTCATGGTGTTCGTTTCTTTTTTTGTCTCTATTCGTCCACTTTTTGGGGGGGAGGCGCGCAGAGACAAACTCACATACGCGCAGACTTTTGTTCGCTTAGTTGTTCCAGGTGTGATGACACTCTTCGCAGCACATCATCGTGGCAAGAATCTCTCTCTCTCTCTCTCTGTCTCTCTGTCTCTCTCTCTCTCTGTCTGTCTGTCTGTCTGTGTGTGTGTGTGTGTGTGTGTGCGTGTGCAGGAACACGACTGTGTCTGCAGAGAAGCTCGCAGAGATCTACGGACGGATCAAAGACAAACAGAGGGTCCAAGCACTGCAGCTTCAGCAGCAGCAGCAGCAGCAGCAGCAAGAGCCGGGGGGGCCACATGCTGCGGGGCACGGGCCGGGTCCCCCTGGAATTCCTTTGCCCCCCTCTTCTTTTCCTCATCCTCATCCTCAGCATACGGGGATGGGTGTGCACGAAGGACAGCCAGGGCTTCATCCTGAGGGAAGGGAGAGGGAGAAGCTTGTGTCTATTTCTCTTGCGAGAGGACCTCCCGGAAAGGTCGCTCCGTTCTCTCTTTCCATTCCCACACAGCCCCACATCCATGTCAATGTAGGAGGGGGCAGATCGCGAGGAGGGGAAGCGGGGGGAGACGGAGAGGGAGAGGAGACGAAAGAAAGAGGAGGGCCAGAGGAGCCCTCTCAAGGAGGGGAGAGGGAACAGCAAGCTGAGCAGGAGGAAGGGAAGAACACTGTCCCGAAGAGACAGCACAGCGACGAGAAAGAAAAAGAAAAAGAGAAGAAAAAATCCAAATCGAAGCACAAGGGGGGAAGAGATAAGGACATGAAGAGTAAAGAACCGAGTAAGCAGATTGAGTCCCGGGAGGAGGAGAGAGAGAAGGGGGAAGGGAACGAAGATGAAAAACAAACAGAACATCGACCAGAAAAGGAAAGGGAAGGGCCTCGACAAGAAGAGGAGGAGGACGACCTCGTCATTCCCCAAAAGTCTCAAAGAGACAAACAACAAAAAGACAGAGAAGAAAGAGACCATCATGAGGAGATCATGTCGTCTTCTTCTCAGAGGCACACAGACCGTCACGATCCAAGCGGAGGCCCAAGAAACGCGAATGGATTCGGAAGAGGAGGAGAGGATTCCGAGACTCCCCCCTGGCGCAAAAATAGAGACAGGGACAGTAGAAGTAGAAGCTCCAGCGTGTCTGTGACTCGCCACCCCCCGACTCTCCACCATGCTGTTTCATCACGTGGGAGGTCACAGGAGGGCAGCGTTGGTGTTCCTGAGCGTCGGATGGGAGGGGGTGGGGGTGTACATCCGTGGACGCGTCGCGATCGAGAGAGGGAAGGTGGGAGGGGAGGGGGCGGCGGTGTTGATTCGGTTCCTCCTTGGCGTGCTGGGGGAGGAAGAGATAGGGGGGAAAGAGGAGGGGGGGCGAATGGAAANAAATGGCCGGGGGGGGGAATCGTCGGGGGGAAGAGGCAGAGGTCCCCCGGTGTGGGGGCAGGGGGGTGGAAGGAGAGGGTCCCGTCAAGAGGAGGGCGAGATGGAAGACACACCTAGGGAGACAGACAGAGACAGAGACAGGGGAGAAGAGGAACGGGAGGGAGAGGGGGGGGGGCGCACTAACCGTCCGAGTGAAAGGAACAGGCTGGCCCCTCCTGGAGAGCGTCCATGGCGCAGGTCTCAAGAAAGAGACAGAGACAGAGGGAGAGAGAGAGATCGCAGTCGGAGCCGTGATGCGGACCGAGACAGAGACCAGGAGAGAGAGAGGCACTACGGTCATGGTGGGTGGAGGGACAGAGAACGAGAGAGAGAAAGAGAAAGAGAAAGGGATTTCAAAGACACCCGTCGTGATGATGACAAAAGTCCCCCGCAGCAGCAGTGGGGGGACGCGGAGGACGAGGAGAGACAACATCATCAGGGGGTGCCCTTTGGTTTTGTCCCCCCTTTCGGCTTTCCTCCCTTCCCTCCACCGATGTTGAACTTCCCCCCCACTATGATGCCTCCTCCGTTCATGCTCCCATCTGCTGCCTCACAATCCTACGACAGCAGGGAGCGAGAGGGTTCGAACCATGGACAGCAAAGGGGTCGGTACAGGTGACAAAGCGAATTTGTTTTTTTGTCTCTATTGACGGATCAGGGCTAGCAGGGTCTCACAAGGACGCGGCCGGGGGGGGGGAACTCGATCGAATAGCTTGTTGATCCAGGGTATATAAAAGAAGAAGGGACAAATAACTTTCTTTTGACTCATCTGAATTTGCTATAATTTGCTATGCCCTGAGCTATGCCCTAGCCTGACTAAGGCCTGAGGCTATGCCACGTGACTCAGAAGTAAGTCATGCAATAAAAATGATTTGATTTTCTAGCTAGATTCTAATGTATAAAGTAATATAGAGGTGATATGGACACTGTATAATTTTGAATTCAAGTTGTAAAAAAATTGATTCTATGAATCTGATTATTTTTTATTATAATTAACTATCTTCATATCTCTTTCCCTCAATCATCATCATCATCATCATCTCATCATTATTAGTTTTTTTTTTACTTTTTTATCCACTTCGTGAAGTAGTATTGGGTATCTGATACTGATAGTGAACATTGTCGCCGAGCACTGTCGCCGTTCTACCAAAAGTCGCCTCTGCGATTCCTCTTTGATTATTAAATAATGACGGCGTAGTCACGACTATATCTAAGACTAATGACGACTATATCTAGGACTATATAAATTTAAACGCATCAACTCAACAAAAAAAACTTGGTGGTCAAATTATAGAATTCAATCTTTATCGTTTTTTTTTTTAGCAACAACACAGACTAGTTTAATTTATATAGTGTCTTCTCGTAATACTGAAAAACATACACAAGACTTACTAGTATACTTTATATGTAATACTACTAGGCTACAGTTAATTAAACAATAATTATCAATGGTTGTTTGATTCACACAGTTTAACTTATTTTTTCTTTTTTTAAAAAAAATCTGAAGGATATGATAGGATATTAGGATTTATAGTTCCCTCGCGGTTCACTGCCCGGTACTGCCGGATGTCGACTTACATCTTTTTGTGGTTTAAATTGAATGTAGACTGTGGTCTAGACTGTGGTTTACCAATTTAATAAGAGAAGAGGGCATCAGATAAGACCGCAAATGCCCCCAAGGGATAAAATCTGATATACATAAAGATAGGAAGCCACAGAAGTGATGGGCGCTTCTGCACCACGCTAGGAATTAAGTATCATGCAGTACTCATGAATAAGTGTATGTTACATGAGGAGGGTTGCAGCGCTACGATGGGACAGCATGTGTCAACCGCGTAAGTGAATCAGTTCCGATTTTTCTTGTTTTTTGGCGTTGCTTACAAGTTTGCATCATTGCTTACATCCGTTATGCATGCATGCATGTCTTACTCTTCATTCAAAAGTGATATTTAAAGTGTTTTTGGGGGTTCGTGGATGTATAGCATGTCCTAGCATATACTAGCATACCGGCTGTTAGTTCACGTGGTATCGGGTCTCGTGTCTAAGCCTGTTTCTGCTATAGTCCAATCTTATGCACACTCAGCGCGTTACGTTTTTGGGAAGCCGAATCGCCAGAATTGACAAAATACAAAGTTTGTGTACGCTTCTATACTCGGTTCGTCCGCGTACTACGTTATCCAAAATTCTTCGGCGCGCAATGCACGCTAGGAGGGGGCTCGTACAAAATACCTTATTATACCTTATGCAACGGCGTTGCATAAGAGGGCT
>JAHBMJ010000466.1:20000-42791 GCA_018398765.1 Chromera velia | reverse complement strand
GGGGGGGGGCTTATGCAACGCCGTTGCATAAAGTATTTTGTACGAGTCCCCCCACTCTCGTGTATTAATATTAATAATTAAATTAGTTTACGCATTTTTATGGTCTGTATATGCAGATGCGGGCTGTCCCCATATGCATGAGAAAGAAGACATGATTCGAGAAAAAGGTGTACCTCCATGTGCTTTTCTGCACCTTCTGGCTGTTTGCATTTGAACTGGGGTGGTGCTCTCTCAGTTTCCCGTCTCAAATTGCAGCAAAAGTTTGTCAAACCATCTACATATCATCTGCATCTGCACCCTTTTCGTCACATAAACGATCTGATCGACCCGTGACGTACCCTTCGTCTGTGCTCACACTTCTCTTGATTGTCTGTCCAAGGCTTCGCCCGCTTCCCTCTGCTGCAGAAGTTCGTCACCAGACCCTCTCAGACTGAATCAGTGAGTTTGTATCTCAATGTCTACATGTATATATATATATATATATATATATTTGAAGTTGAATCACTTGCGTTTCATACTGTTGTATTTGGTACTTTCGCCTTTTTGGCCGCCCTTTTGACTGCATAATCACGTGCGATTCGAAGAAAAGAGAAAGCCAGCTGCCTTGCCTTGGATGTTGAAACATGGAGGGACCAGCACTTCTTCAAGGACTGCATGACAATTGAAAAGGGTTGTTCTGCATGACTCCAGATCGTTGGATGCTGCATCATGACAAAAGGGACCATGCAGCCTAAAGGCAGATGTGGATCTCTTACTGGATGTTCGGCCGGTGTAAAAAAGAGCATCTGAGTGTTTGACAGCTCTCCTGGCGCTCTCAGCCTTTTCTTCCACTCATATATACCAGTTCCCTCGTCTTTCTCCGTTCTGACGTGTCGACCAAAAAATGCATACTGTTCCACTCAGCCTCGCTCTTGTTTTGTTTCCATCTGATAACAGCAAGGAGGCGCGCAGCTTTAGAGAGCACATTTGAGACTTTCTAGACGTCCACCTTTCTGTGACGGGTTTGCACGTGCCCCTCTGCAGCTGCACCTGCGTAAAGGGTACCTTGACCTGTGCACAAACTGAGAACAGGATGAAGAAGAAGAGGGGTAAGGCTGTTCACGACTCAAAGGCGAGGAAACCGCAAGGTCCTAGTCAATTGGAGATTCGCGAGAGGAAAAAGTCAGTCAGTCGCCTTCAGATAAGGGACCAATCCTTTTGAAGGTAGGAAGTGCAGGCTCGCAATGCACGGAGAGAGAGAAGGAGATAGAGC
This sequence comes from Chromera velia, assembly GCA_018398765.1. Taxonomy (NCBI): domain Eukaryota; family Chromeraceae; genus Chromera; species Chromera velia. The sequence goes on along the minus strand of JAHBMJ010000466.1, from coordinate 41,539 downwards.
CCTTTTATGGGCATGGGCCTGCCCTGTGCCCAAGGGAAAGAAAATGTTCCTCCTTTTTGATCTCTCCCCTATGTGCGTTCGATCTACGGGTCTGCAGCAAACTTCCTAAATGAATCGACGATCTTGTGAAGAACTTTTCCCATTTATTGAATTGAATTGATACGAACCCCAAGAAAGAAGTGACAATACTCGTGATCATCAATCGGATTATGGGGACATGGCGACAGACTAAGCCACGTGAAGTTGACGTCTGGTCGTCTTTCTTGATCACAGCCTCTCTTGCATCTCCGGGCCCTTCTTTTCCCTCCGGCACTTTGTCTGGAAAGCACACTGCATGCATTCCGGCTCTGTCTGTTCGTTGACTCGTGCACGCCTTCAGCGAGACGACGTTCCAGCAGATGTTTTCTCTGTTCGTTTGTTTGTTCTTCGGTGCACGTACGCATGTGTGCATTCAGCGACTCGACATGCAGCTAGACTGATTGCTGACCGTCTTTACGCGTGTCGTTCCCTGACTTGCTTTTGCATGCACCGACCCAAACAGCTTTCAGAAATCTCATATGGCTGCATACACGTTGTTCGTTGACTGGTGTGCGCGTTCAGCGAGATGTCGGGCAACTTTCCGTCACAGTGTGCCTTTCCTCGGCCGGCCTGGGATAGATCTGTGGATTGTTTTGTTTCTTCTTTTTGATCCTCCGGTGGGGGGGCCCGGACAGGTATGGATGCAATGACGCTGTGCTGATGGACAATGGCCGTATGCACAAACGCATACTATACATGCATGTGCATCTCGGCTGCCTATTCTTGTCCTCGGGTTCGTCAAATAATTTCTGCGGGAAGTCCTTCTGACTTCTTTGACCGAATTTGAAGGAATGGCAGACTCCCTTGCTGTTTCTGTGTTTGATCTGCTGATGTTCCTTGTCTCTATCTGTGTTGACTCGGTTGCAGGCAGAAGACAAAGGACACCAGAAAGGAAGCTGACGACAAGCGCGATGATGACGGTGCACTTCCTTCCGCATGTGGAGTGCCTCTGGACAGCTGTGAGGTTGCCTCTTGCAATTCCTCTCAATCCTGGTCCTCTAGCAAGCAGGAGAAAGAAGGAAGCAGTGCAGACGGTCAACCAGAGGCTCGTGCACAAAATGGTGAGATGGGGTGAGACGATGCACATCGATGCAGAGTTTCACGCGTGCGAAGAAGTTTCATCCAACTGATTGCATGTGCGTGTTCATGGTTTGCTTGCCCGAACAGAGTTCAAAAAAGCATCAAACTCCTGCAAGGGGCGCGGGTTCCTCCAGAATGCATGTTCTTCAGGCGGAATGAGGGAGAAAGAAGCTTAGAGAAAGACGTACATGTTTCCCGGGACTTTTCTCCTCTTCTCGACAACTGTGACTACTTTCTTTTGCTGGCAAGTGAACACAACCTCTAGCTGTCGTTGTTCCATTCCTCTCCTGAAGCTCAAACGATTTCCCCATAAATCCTGTTTCCGTTCTTGAATTCTCCCCCTTTCCATCTATCTCTTTGCTCTCGACTCCCTAGCTCCATCTTCCTCCCTCCCTCCCTCCCTGCCTGTTCGCAGATCCTCACAACGCCCCCAATGTGCAATGGTATCTTGTCGACTGGGAGGAGGCAGACGGGAATTGTCTTCCTCGGGCGATCGGGAGGATCTTGGGATTGACACACAGGGAAGTCCGGAAGATCATGTGTGCCATCCTCAAGTCCACACCTTGGGATGAACTGGGGGTGCCTGGCGTGGACTGGCACGATCCGAATTTGGCCAGAATGCAACTCGAACTCGCGGACAATGTGACCGTACGTCTGTGAATTTCTTCTTTCTCACCGGATTCCTCGATCGATCCTCGCTTAATTCTTTGCCCGCCATGCAGCTTCCTCTCTCTTCACCTTCCTTCGATCAGTTCCTCGGTCCTTTCCTGGCTCTCCTTCTTTTTCCTTCCTCCTTCTCTGGCCTCTCCTCCTTCTTTTTCCCTTTTCCTTCCTCTCTTTCTACCCTTGGTCGTGACGGTTATGCTCATTTCTCTCTCTCTCTCTCTCTGTCTCTGTCTCTCTCTCTCTCTCTCTCTGTGTGTGTGTGTGTGTGTGTGTGTGTGTGTTTGTGTGTGTGCAGGTGGGCTCTCCAGAGGCGTATGTCAAATACATGAAGAAGGACGGCAAATATGGGGGCGAGGTGGAATTGAGGGCTCTCGCTTTTCGCTATAGGGTCTGCATTGACGTTTGGGACTTGAAGCCCGACGGGGTCCTCAGAGCCACGTACATCCGTCCTCCTGAGGCTCCACAGGGAGGCCTGGGGACACGGAGGAAACGAGGAGGGTCCTGCGCAGGGGCCAGCACTACGACCATTTAACCTTCTGTGGGGTGGGACCGTCAGCCAGACCCTCCGACGACACGCGTGCACTCTCGCGGCTCGGAACGGAGATGCGTCCTCTGGTCAAAGAGAGCTTCGGTGGGGGTGAGGAGGCAGTAGCTGGAGAAGGTGGGAATGGAGTCATAATTGACGTCTCGGACTCAGAGAGCGAAGCTGCGAACCCTCCAAAGGGAAATAGGGTTTCAAAGCCGAAAGCGAAATCGAAGGGGAAGGGGGCTCGAGTTATGAAACCGAAAGGGAAAGGTCTCTCAAAATCCTCGTTGGTGAAGCCAAAGGGAAAGGCAGCCGGACCCTGGAAAGACCCGAAAAGGCCACTAGCAAAACCCAAGGCAAGGGGAGCAGTAGGGAATCGACCGTTGCTTTTCCGTATGTTCCGCTCTCTTTTCCCCTCCCGTTTCTTCAAATAATTAAAGTCGTTTATCAGTCAAATTATTCGTGCATCCATTGGCAGATTTGTTGAAGCTCATTGGGCCTGGAACTACGTGTGAGCTTCAAACTTGAGCTCAAATACACAATTAGTCAAGCCTGTTTTGTTACTCAAATTCCGCAGAATTGAATATAACCCGATTTAATTGGATTTCCATTGATAATTAACAGATTATTTTAGGTTGCATACAGCACGGTGACTTTTTAATTTAATTTTTTTTTTTCAAATAGAAATCAGTATTTCAAAGTTATTTACTACTAGATTTACTAAGCAATCAATGTAAATCAATCAATTATCAATACTTACAAATAGTACACCATGTGTCACAAATAGAAATTTATAATAGGAAATACATTTTGATTGGGCTAGTTATATCATCATCATCTTTATCATTATACGTCATCGCTAGCGTCATCGTCATCGGCCTATTTCTAGGCTCTAGGCTAGTCTAGGCTGCTTAGCTTTATTTGCCGCTTAGGCCGCTAGCAAGGCTTGCTAGCATTAATTTAGCGGTAACACACAACTTGTAATACAAGACAGTTTCATAATACTTTCATTCTAGATAGTATGTATGTATGATAATAACACACGCATCTATGTATAAAGATAAATATGCAAACTGTATTCGCCAAACTGATTAAAAATGATATATTTTATAGAAGTAAACTGCAGGAACATGTACGGTCTCGTTGGCAGACAAAACGGAAACAGATAAACAAGAAGAAACAGTGAACCAGACAGACCTCGTCACCTCTGACACAATTAAGCGACTGATAGAGCAGCCAAAGAACTAACCAACCTAACAAATCTAGTAACAAATGCAGAAAAATGGAACTTAAGGATGTTCAGAGAAAAGGGAAACATACTAGAGAGGCACTGACTAAGACGATACTAAAACCCCCGGCAGTCATAATTGAGGATTGTTGCACAATCGTATCATCTGATTGATATAATCAAGCTACTAGTAGTAGTACTTGCATGTGTGACAGGTCCTGTGCAAGGTCAGGTCTTCGTTTCTCCATTCGTTTGTTCCTCTCGAAATTGAATCCATTCCAAAATCAAACGTGAACCTCCAGGTCCTTCTCAGAGTTCGTCTTTCTTCTGTCTTCCTCTGCTTCCCCTGACGATGCCACCTCCTCTGATGCGTATTCTTCTTCTTCTTCTGAATCTGTCCTCACTTTTTCCCTCCCGAAGAAATTGAATCCTTTGGGGCACTCCTGGATCTCCGTGTGAATCGGCATGACATTGTCTACCGAGTACCAGTGCTCAGTTCCCAGAGCCCCCCCGACCTTCGAACCGCTCTCTGCGAACGTCGAGATCGAGCTCCCGTTCGGCAAGGAGAGGTCTTGGTGTCCCCCCACGTTAAAGCGGGCCTTCACATCGAACGGTTGCGGCTCACCACTCACCGTCACCTTAAAGTGAACCGACAGCTGCAGGCAGGGAAGGGAAAGAGAAATTAAGGGAAGGGTTCAGACTGCATGCTTGCGTCTGGCGCGTTCAGGGGAAGCCAAACAAAATCGAAAAACTCGGTCCTGCATGCCTGTCAGTTATGGGAAACTTAATGCTAGGCTGTTAAGGCCGTGAGCACTAGAGGACCACCATGGCAGCATACAGCTCTTCAGACCGACACTGAGTGAGGAGAACATTGCCTCATTCATACATGCATGAGGATCGAGCGAGGAAGTTTGGATCGATGTGCGTTTGTTTTGGTATTCTTTCATCTTACATATCAATGCATGCATGTACAGCAGTGAAAGGGTGCGTGCCCATCGATGGCTTGAGTTTTTGGAAGAGAGCTGGGCGGCTGCCTGCAGGCCCGCAACGCAACGCAACGAAGTGCAAAAACGTTCTGCGAGCCTTCTAGCTGTGTGGGTTTAATTGCCGAGCTAGGTGGGCTTGCGTCCCAGTGTGTTTGTCTGTCATCTGAATGGTCATACACATTGCAGTCAAATTTCCTCCCTGTTTGAGCGCGTCACAGGGCGTCAAATAAATATATATGCATGCCCCCATGCATGAAACAGGCCAACCATGAGGAACCCGAGGACATTCAATCGCGCCTGTAGGGTGACGCCGTTCCGTTCGGATTGGAAGTCGTAGCACTGATGGTAGGCCGAGAGCGTGGCTCGGGGATTCGGTTCGTAGGCGTGGATGTAGTTGAGCTTTTGGTCGTCAGTGCACAGATTGGGGGTGGGGTGGGTGCAGTAGGACGCGATGAAGACCCACTGCCCAGCCACCTGCTGTGCCACCATGACACAAAAAAGCAGAACAGCGCTCCGTGCCATCATTTCTGCAGGCAAGTCTGTGGATGTCTTGGAAACGCGATTCTAGACTCGTGTCCGATTGTGAGGAGACAGATATATATATACACGTATATATAACGAAATCTCAGTCTGATGACTCTGATCACCAATATCTTTCCAAGTGCGTCCGGGAGAGGGTCCGGCTGCTCAGCTGCAAATGCAGAGGAGGGCTTCGCCCAGATATATATGAATGTGGAGGCAGCACGACCGATGTAGTAACCGGAAGGAAGAAGACAGAGCCAGCCATGCAGGTCAGTCAGGATTCAATCAGTCAGGAACTATAAATTCTGCATGCATGCCTGCATGGACGCGGTGGACCCCGCGCGCGCGCGCGGACGTCACGCGTCACGGTCCGCGCAGGTCCGACCGCGTGCCAACAGGCGCTCCGACGCGTGCGTCAAAAACCGCGGCCGCTTTGACGGAGGCATACAGACTGTCTCTCCGATCCTGTATCGGTATACCGGATACGCGTCTCCTCTGATTTCGAAAGCGTTCACATTTTGTCGCTTTCCGGGACCATGCACCTTCGTCCCGGAAAGTCGGGCTGGGCCAAAGTCGGATCTTGGTGTCACATCATGCACATCTCTTGATTGAATCATGTTTTTCGGCCATCTTCAGCCTTCACACGGAATTCACATACAGTTTTTGAGCACGCTCATTTTTTGTTGACTGCGTTTGTGAGGAATCCTTTTTCTGCGTTTCTTTCCCTTCCGTTGATTGGTTCGATTCTTGTCGGTTATCTTGGAGACATGAGCAGGAAAGTGAAGCCTGAGAGCGAGGTGGTTGTCCCAAAAGTGGGACTCGACCAGCTGAAGAAGGCGTTCTCCACTCTGATCCTTCAGCTGGAGAAGATGAAGGAGAAGGATGAGGAGGCAGGGAAGTCAGCGGAACTGTTTGAAAGCACAATCCCATGGCTCAACATCGATTTCACACTCCAAGTCGCACCCAAGCAAAAGAGACTCCGACCCATCAGAGTGTCAGTGCTCCCTCCTCTCCTCCTTCCTCCCTCTTTTCTGCCCCTGTCATTACCAGATTGTGTTCAATATCCCTTTCCGGCCTGTTGAAACGAGTGTGTGCAGTCCCCTTCCCCACCCGATCTACAACAAAGACATCGAGATCTGCCTCATCACCCCTGCTCCTCAAAGGAAATGGAAGGATAAATTCCTCGAGGAACCCGTTGAAGGTATCGTGAAGGTCTGTCTTCCCTCTTATTAGGATGCCTCCAGCTGTGTTAACACATTCTGAACCGTTTGGATGGCTGCAGTCCTGCAGGGATGGAATGCACCTCCCCGCCTTGCTTGAATCGTCTGACCTATGTACAGCTTCAGCAGTCTCCTCAAACATTCAATCCGCATCCAGCCCCGTCCTTTCAACACTCTTTTTCATCTTACACTGAGGGCCTCTGCCTTCACTTCTGTTGTCGTCTTCTTGGTCTGTATCCACTGTCGTTGCTTCGACCTCCTTTCCCCCCTCGATTCCTCTCCGGTTTGACCGACTGTGTGCTACAGATCATCGACATAGAGAAGTTGGCGGAAAAGTTCAATTAGACCTTGATATGCGTGTGCGTAAGTGTATTTACTCGTATGTATTCAGATCATCGACATGGAGAAGTTGGCGAAAAAGTTCAAAACCATAAAGGACAAGCGGACCCTCTGCAACTCCTTCGACATCTTCCTGGCCTCCAACCAGGTCTGGGGGGCCCTCCCGAACATTTTGGGATCCATGTTCTTCGCAAAGAACAAGTGAGTGGGAAGAACTTGCAGCAGAATTCACTTCTCAAGTTCACGAGCGTCATTCCATTGTGCTGAGTTGAAATGAAGTGTGGCTTCCTTCAATGATGTTTTGGTTCATGAAAACAGAAAGAGGCGTGTGAGCGTTTCGAGCAGTTGAACGGGGCCATTCATGTCGAGTTTGAGTTCTTTCTCTCCTCTCCACCCTACCTCTATTTCCCCTCTCTTTCTGAGTGAGAAAATGGCATCAGAGAGAGGAGAAACAAAGTTGTGATCTGCCCTGCCCTGCTTGCCTGTGTATCGACCGGCCGGCATGCAGGTTTCCTTTCCCCGTCAAACTTCCGGCCAGCGACCACACCACAGATATCAAGAGCGCTCTGGAGGGCAGCTTCATGAAGATCGGGGCAGGCACAACAGTGTGAGTCTGTCTGTGTGTTTGTTGGTTCTTCTCTCTCTTCTCTTCTCTTCTCTTTGCTGAGATATATAGATATATAGAGAGACAGACATGCTGAGAAAGAGGGGGCAGGGAGGGGCCTCCCTCAGTCGTCCACTTGGCTGTGTGGTCTTTCTGTTCCTTCTCACTTTCCCCTTCTATTTCTTTTGCGCTTTGCTCCATGCAAGAGGTCGCTCTGAATGGAAAAAGGAAACGTGGTCTCCCTGCCTGCCTGCGTGGTCTCTCTCTCTCTCTCTCTCTCTCTCTCGCTCTCGCTCTCTGTCTCTCTCTGTGTGTGTGTGTGTGTGTGTGTCTGTCTGTCTGTCTGTCTGTCTCTCTGTTTCAATTTGGTTTGAAAGGAGAAAGAAAGAAAGAAAGAAAGAAAGAGAGAAAGAAAAAAGAAAAAAAGAAGTCATGCAGCCTGCCTCTCCGCATTTGAATGCAGGACGGTGAAGATCGGGAAGCCTACAATGAAGCCCTCGGAACTTGCAGAGAACGGAATCGCGTGAGTTTCTTTTGTTTTTCTTTAGTCTTTTGCTGTCTTTCTTTCTTTCGTTCTTTCTTTCTTTCTTTCTTTCTTTTCTTTCTTTCTTTCTTTCTTTCTTTCTTTTTTTCGTTCGTTCCTTCCTTCCCTCCTTCCTCCCTTCCTCCAACGATGACTCTCTGAACCAGCGACGTTTCCGCTCCTTTCTATTTTTCTCTCTCTCTCTCCTCTGTTCTCTCTTCTCCACTCGTTTCCTGTCTGCTCTCTGCTCTGCTCTCCTCTCCTGTCCCCACTGTAACACTCAGTGTCTCTGTCGATCCCTCGATCATCATGCACTCAAATGCTCTAGCCGGAAGGACAAAGAATGTATCAAACCAATCAATCAACTCACTGCACATGCCCCCCCGTCCTGTCCCTTTGATGATGACGCACGCATTGCAATGCAGGGCGGTGAAGGCCGCGTTTGAGTTTTTCGGGACCGACGAAGATTTCCAGAACGTCATATTGGACATTTCCGTCAAGGGCCCCCAGACAGTGTCATTGCCGGTGTGGACGAACCCTGTGCAGCTGCAGGGAGGTCCTCTGCTCTCGAAGGAGGAGGCGGCAGCAATCAGAAAGAAGAATTTGGAGGCCCTCAGGGAGAAGGATAGAGAGGAGAAGACCAGAAAAAGGGAAGAGAGGAAGGCCAAGGAGGAGGCGATGTTCATTTACGGGTACGTAGGTCGGGTGTCCTGCACGTTGTCCGTTTGCCTAGATGGAGTTCGTTTTTTTTCCTTCCATTTTTATCATCGCCAAGAATCAAGGAAGCAAGTTAGGCCAGTCTATCGCTCTGCTCTCTTTATTCATTTCTTTCTTTCTTTCCTTCTTTCCTTCTTTCCTTTCTTCCTTTCTTCCTTTCTTCCTTTCTTCCTTTCTTTCTTTCTTTCTTTCTTTCTTCCTTTCTTTCATCCTGTCTTTCTTTCTTACTTTCTTTCTTTCTTTCTTTCTTCCTTCCTTCCTTCCTTCCTTCCTTCCTTCCATGAAGCCTATCTCCATCAAGAAACAAGCAAAGGACGATCCCGCTCTCTGGTCCCGCACGCACTTACCAACCACGGTAGACTTCCATTCTTAAATCACTGCATGTTCTGTCGTTCCCTTCCCTTGCCTTCATTCATCTCTGAAGAGGTCATTTCTTCGGTGTGTTTGGGTGGGGACATGCATCTATCTTATACATTTTCTCTCTGGCCACTTGGAGTGTGTGTTTGGTGCTGCACATTTTCGTTCGTTCTGTGTATTTGAGGGATGTGCGTGGTTGAATCAATCAATCCATGCATTTCCCTTGCTCAGCCCGGAGGAGGCAGAGGACTCCGAAGACGACGACGGAGACGACGAGGACGAGTTGGAGACGGGGAAGGTGGAAAAGAAAGAGGGGGGGGAGGAGAAGGGAATCAAGGTGAAGCCAGAGCCAGAGTTGAAAGGCAAAAAGCAGACCAAGAAAGGGGGAGTGGAGGATACTCTGATGGAGGACCTGCACCTGATTGATGACGATGACGTGCCTCTGGAGGCCGAGATGAAAGGGCCCCGGAAAGCGAAGGAACCCAAGGCAAAAGCACCCAAGACGAAACCTTCCTCTTCCTCTTCTTCTTCGTCTGCTGCTGCTTCGACTGCAGTTGCTGGGAAGAAAAGGGGTTCCCCTCAGGCACCTGCGCCCTCTCAACCAGAGGTCAAGGCCAAAAAGAAAAAGAAGGAGAGCAGCCCGTCAGCAGCACCAGCAGCAGAGCCAAAAGAGAAGAGTGGGAAGAGTCAAGCAAAGGGAGAGAAAGTGGACGGCGGGGAGAAGGGCAAAAAAAAAGCGGCAGGCAGGCCGAGCCGTGCATCTCCTTCCTCTCCCTCCCCTTCTTCCTCTCCGAACGTGAAAAAGAAAGTTGTGAAGGAAAAGTCGGGAGGCAAGTCGCTCAAATCAGGCGCAGCTGCTTCTTCAAAAACGAAGAAGAAGTAAATGGACAAATGATTTTAGATCGGAGCTACGTGAATTGAAATAAAAACATGAACTGAATGTACTGTTTTGCCGGTGCAGTTAGCAGTGCAGCTGCATTAAAACACATGTAGATATCATGTTGGCGTTTATACCAATGCGCCGAGCTTTTATAATAAATAAACTAGAGAATAAAATGTCGACCAACTTCTTTTGCGATTTTTGCTTAGTAGGATTTATGAATGTCGAATGAAATGATGGTAACTAACACCGCCTAGAACACCGCAAGGTTCCCGGGCTTTAGATCTGAATTATCATAGCTAAATTGAATTACTATCATAGCAGTATGATAGTATAAATTCATTATACTGGACTATAAGCGTATCCTAGAGCGTATCACAACAATTACCAACAAAAAAGTAAACCAGAATTATAGCTTTATTTTTATTTTTTTTGTAACAGCTAAGCAACAGTTGTGCAACATTCATACAACAGTTATGCAATACGTGAACAACAGTTGTTTGTCACTTAACTAGTGACCAGATTTGACTTAATAGGATTTGATTTGATTTAATTTGATTTGATTTGATTTGAGCTTCAAGCTCAAATCTGACCACTGCCAGTGACCAGATTTGAAGTAGATTTGAGGTTGAAGTCTAGAGGTCACTCTCGACAGCACTGAAGACGACATGGCATAGACGACACCACTAACAAATCCTAGAAAGCTCTAGAAATAAGAAAATCACTAAAAACTAGACTAAAAGCCTAACTACAAGCTAAATTAAGACTCTCAACTTTGAAAATTAATGAGCTATTGTCAAAGCTAAGAGCTTACATAAGTTTTTATCTTAGAGTTATCCTAGAGAGTCATGTTAACTTCAGACTTGAGTTATCTTAGAGATTTGACTCATCATTTGAGGTTAAAAGGTCAGATTTAAAGTAGATTTGATAGGATTTGATAGGCCTTATCATGCTAAAGTCTCTCAGGCCTAAGATTTGATTTGAGGTTAAGCCCTACTTTAAATCAAATCAAATCAAATCTGGTCACTACACTTAACATATCATTATTATCATCGGCCCCCCCAAAAAAAGTAAGCCAGACTGGGCTTTACTACAAGTTTTTTTTTTGCTAGGCGTATCACAGCAAAAAAAAAAAAGTAAACCAAAATTGGCTTAAATTATTTTTTTCTTTTTTTTTTATGCAACACCTAAGCAACACTTGTGCAACACCAAAACAATACTTATGCAACACTTGAACAACAGTTGTTTGTCACCTAACATCGTCGGACAAAAAAAAAAAATTAAGCGAGAACGGGCTTAAATTATTTTTTTTTTCTCTGTAATAGGCCTAGTTTTTTTGTTGTGATACCCATAGATACTAAAATGTTTTGGTTATAGCTATTAAATTTAACATTAAAGATGTATCAATATGTAATAGTGCATAAAAGGACAGTCATTTCTTAAAATTCCTAGCAAAATTCTCAAGTATAATGAATTACTCTAGTTAGAAGTTAATACTCATGGCGTGCAGCTTGATTACAGTTAGAAAACTGGGTTAGAAAAACTGCAATCAATATTTTGTGTAGAGAGAAGCTAACTTTTGATAATGGAATACATAAATTTAGTAAGACCTGAAGTAAACGTAAAGAACTGCCAGTGGAACAAAAGAACTGCAAGTTTTTCTTCCTGTTGAAGTATGTTGAAGCCACTGATGATTCGGACATTGATTCCACTATCTGGAAAACAGGCTGGCACAGCTTAGTCTTCATACAAACCACTCATTGAATAGATTCATCAGATGGCAAGGATCATGCTGCTTGTTTTCAACTTGCAGTGAATGAGCGATATCTTTGTAGAACGATTTTGCATCTTGATTAGACCATGATTAGGTACTAGCAGATAAGCGGGTAGCATTTCTCATTCAACCGTCAGCGCATGATTTAAAGGGGTCTCTCACCGTTGGTGTAGTAGTGTGTACGGACAGGCATGCAGATATACGCCGTGTTGCACTGGTGCACACAGACAGACAGACAGATAGATAGATAGATAAGGCTTTAACGAGTCTGATAAGAAGATTGACCAGCCTGTCCCCTGATGCTACCTGATACCCTTTTTTTATCCCCAACAAAGTGCTTCCTTCCTTTCCTTAGCTACTCTTTCCTCTCGACGCTTTGGCCTCTACTTCTTTTGTTTGCATATTGGTCATCGGTGAGTTTTGGGCTCTGATCAAATTCATGCAGAGGGGCATGCAACATTTGACAAGGTGACAGAAGGAACGCTTCGGACGTTTGGGGTATGAACAACTCCTGAACTTTGGGATACCGAATCATAAGACAATGAAGCTTTCACGTATATGATGTTTTATGAACGACTTAGAACGAGACAAAGTCCAAGCATTCACTTCATTTCTTCGATCAATGCTGTACTTATTCACTCACCCACTTTTCTATCACTTTTCTAATATTTCTAACATTTGATAGAAATTGACTATAATTTCTAACATATCAGAAATTAAAGTCTAATTTCTATTACTTTTCTAACTTTGAATTTCTATCACTTTTCTATCAGTATTCTATCACGTTTCTTTTACTTTTCTAACAATTTTTCTATCACTTTTCTAACATTTTTTGCAGGGCATGACGGAAGACAGCTGGGGAAACAGGGCAACCAAAGCAGGTCGAGCTGTATCACAGCAAATCACCTTAGAAATCACCAGGTTGCAAAGTTGCAAGTGGCTATCAATTTGAACTTACATGGAGTAATTACATGAGTTTGTAATGAATTCGTTCTTGAAGGAAGGAAAGGGGGAATTCATAGATTGGAAGAAACGAAGGCCAGAACGAAGGGCATGCAAACCCCCTTCTAGCTGCTCATTGCCTCCACAAACAGACCTCTCCTCTCCACGGCAACTCACAAACAACGGAGATGTCCCTCATTACTGCTTCTACAAACACCCTCGATCCCCTCGTTTCCAAAGACGTGAGTGGATGGAAACCTGAAAAAGTCTCAGAAAGAGACTGCAAAGCAACCTCCACATGCCCCGCTATATGAACCCCCATCACCTGTGGCTGTATTGCCTTGCTCGCTCCTTCCGTCTGCCTCCATAAAATGATCCCAGGGGATCATCACGGAGGGAGATGACCATCCCCCGTATGTGTGCATGCATGCATGCATGCGGGCTCTTAATTTGAATCTAGACGACAAAGGAGGGAAGAAAGACGGTGTTTTCTGCCTGTCTCTGCTTTCTGGCTCCTGCCTGCTCTCCTTCTTTACGACACAAAGAGAAGGCAGGAGAACAAGAAGGGTCTGTCTGTCTGTCTGTACGTAAGTTTCGCTCGCTCTCTCTCTCTCTCTCACACACACACACACACGTCAAGATGAGTACGTGGTTGAATTGCGGAGGATGGAATACAAACAGGTGAAAGAAAAGAGGCGACGCTCCTGATAAGTGGGAGAGCTAGAGAGATCGAGGGAGGAAGGGAAGGAAAAGAGGAAAAACGGATCAAAGGAACATCAACAGAAAGGGGAGGAGAATCGAAGAACGAGAGCAGAGGCCAAAAAGACAAAAGAACGGGGAACCCTCACCAATCTACTCTTCTTCTTGTTCTGTCTTTCCGTCTCTCTGCTCACAAGAAGATGACAGCCGGGCAGCGATCTTCTTCTTCTTCTTTCTTGGTCATCCTTTTCCATGTGTGTACGCTCGTCTTCTTCTTCTTCCCGTTCTCTTCCTTTCCTTGCTCCTCTCTCAATTCTTCCTCTCTTCTCCTCTGCCTCTGCCCCATCTGATGATCTTCTTCGTCTCCTCTTCTGACTGCTTTCTTTCACTCCTTTCCCTCTTCCTCCTCCTTTGCTTCTGCTTCCTCGTCGCCCTCCCCTTCCCCCTCTCTTGTCGGCTGCTCAGAAGACGGGAAGCCATTCGCTCCCTCTCCCTCTGCCTCGGCAGGCTTGTCCTCCTCTTCCTCCCCCTCTTTGCGGGCCTCGCCCTCATCATCATCTCCCTCGGCAGCAGGAGGGGCATCGTCCTTCTTGTCGTCTCCCTCATCCGCAGGGGCGTCCTTCTCGTCCTCTTTTCTCTCCTTGCCTCGGGACCTGGAGCGGGACCTGGACCTCCCTCTCCTGTCCTTCGGACGGGAGCGGGAGCGGGATCTTCCTCTCTTCCTGCATAGACGCACGCACAAAGGCAGGTGGTACTTTGTGCACATACGGTATCATGCCTCCGTATACTAATGTACCACAACAACTCTCTCTCGTCTCTGGTGTCTGTGAAGTGGGGTCTCCCGTGCTTCGCGTCGTGATTTCCTCCAGTCTCCGCACGCGTACATTCACACTCAAAGACTCTCACACTCAAAATCACTCACTCACTCTCTCTCTCTCTCTCTCTCACACACACACACACCAACACCAACACACACACACACACCAACACACACACACACACACACACCAACACACACACACACACACACCAACACACACACACACACGCACACGCCAGAGAGAGAGGAAGATCTCGATGGACTCCCTTACACCCTCAGGTTCTTCATGGATCTTGCATGCCTGCCTGCCTGCTTTCCCGAAGGAACAACAATTGCGACTTTCTCTCTTTCTAGCTCCTCAAGACGAGAATAATCAGCAGAGACCGTCGGAGGAACTCACCACCTCAAAAAAGCATGCATACATCAATGCACACACCCATCGCATCCCATCACACCAATTAAGTGACTGACTGACTTCTGCTCAGGCATCGGGATCTCCTCGCCCTTGTCTCTGCGACGCTGGTACTCGGTCTCTGGCATCAGCTGCACACAGGAAGGCAAAGAGGGGGGTGGAGGGGGGACAGAGAGAAAGAAGCCAAGTGGGTCTGCATAGCAGAAGAGAGATTAATTTGCCTGCATGAGAGGAAGAAAGCGATCAATCAAGAGCTCTGCCCCCTTTACAGAATAATGGGACACACACACGCACGCACGCACGCACACACACACACACACACACACACACACACACTCACACACACACATTCACATACAAGGAACCCAACAGAGCTATCGCATGTCCGACAACTCAAATTTGGAATGGTCCGCTTGGAAGGTGACAGGTGCGACTCAAAAGAGACACACACCAGATATCATTCTAACACAGAACACAGATACACACGCATTCATTCAGACCTTCACCCAGCACACATAGATAGAGTCATTCGGCTTCCCTTCCTTGCCTTGCCTTTTTTTTTTTTCTGCCCTCAATGTCACTCGTTCGATCGACTCCCCTCCTCCTCCTGCTATTCTGTGATTCCCTCCCGCTGTTTTGGTTTGGTTGGTTCAATTCAATCGTGCGAGGAAGCCCTGAGGAGGCTAAGAAGAGGCACTAGTGCGTGTGGGTGATCCGATCCCTCCCTTTCGACCCAAACGAACGACCGAACGAACCCGCCCCGTCCCTTCCAACCAAAGGGAGGGGAGGGGGGGCACACGAAACAATTAAGGGAAGGAAGAACATCGCTGTCGCCTCCTCCTTCCCCTGAGTCGAGGATTCTCCTCCTCCGCTTCCCTCTCTTTCAGCCCTCCACCATCTATCTGTCCAACAGAACAGGAGAGGAGAGGAGAGGAGAGGAGAGGAGGGAAAACGAGGACTCCGCAAGACCGCACCGAGGAGGGCAACGGAACGACAAAGGAAGGAAAGAGGAAACCCATCTTCCTCCCTCCTTCGCTCAAAAGACCAATGCGGGACTAATCGAGCGCACGGAAGCTTTCCCTCCTTTCATCCATCCATCCGTCACCCGACTTCACTGTCCGAGGAGGGAGGGAGGCTCACTCAGAGGAGGAACCCCCCGACCAAACGGTGTAAGAGGGGCCGTCAAAGACCAGACCGCACGGGAGGCTCACTCAGAGGAGGAACCCCCCGACCAAACGGTGTAAGAGGGGCCGTCAAAGACCAGACCGCACGGACGGGAGGGAGGGAGAGGACAGAAAGAACACCAGAGCGAGGACACGAAGCAACGAATTCGCCCATCCCGACCA
The DNA here is from genome assembly GCA_018398765.1 of Chromera velia. Taxonomy (NCBI): domain Eukaryota; family Chromeraceae; genus Chromera; species Chromera velia. The sequence continues at coordinate 25,820 of JAHBMJ010000466.1, read as the reverse complement.
CCAATCGTTCGAACGTTCAAGAAACGAAACCCAGAGAGAACCCCAATTAACCGATCGATCCATCGAATCGCACAACCAATCGTCTCTCCCGCCCGCCCCTCCGAACGACTGAAAGAACAACAACGTGCGTGCAGAGGAATGTTCACAACGACACACAAGAAAGGAAGGAAGAAAGAAAAGGACGGAAAATCGGTGGGACCTCCCAGACGAATGAACAAGGAAACAGAAGAAGAACCAGAGACACCCTCTCTCCCATCACCTCGCGACTTCCTTTCCCTAGAGGATCGCCGCAAGTCAGCGAGACAGGCAGGAGCCAACAGCGGGGGAAAGGAAGACAGAAAGAAGGGCAACAACCAGGCACCAGAGGAAATGAAGAGTTGCCGACAGAAGAGACACAGGAGGCAGGACAGAAAGAAAGAAGTGCGCCTCTCTCAGAAACGGAACGCTACTAGGCAAGGAGGCCAATAAAGGGAAGCAAGAGGAAGGTTCAGATCAGAAAGCGAGTCCAACAAAGGTGAAAAGACAGGAAGAAGGAAACATGAAGGGAGAACTCACGCAAGGCCCAGCGGAGGAACGAGGGGGGTAAAGAAAGAGAGCAAAGGAGGACAACAGAAAGGGAGACAGAGAGTGAGAGAGAGAAGGCAAACAAACGAGACTATAGAAAGTCAATACACCCAAACAAGCATGCACGATAGAACACCGTCATTTCACAAAAAAAACAAACACGGAGGCTGCTGCTGTTAGGGAATTTCTGCCGACATCGATTGGTGAGGGCCGCAGGGGCCCCGCCCTCTACTCTCTCTCTCTCTCTGTCGCTTCCTTCCCTTCACCCGATAGATCCTTCCTTCCATAGACCCCATGCGTGCGTCAATACTTTCACCGGAGAGATCCTTCCTTCCATTGACTCAGCGCCCCTCCTAATCTCTCTTCTCTTTTCCTTGTTGCCCGTCCTATTGATTGACTGACTCTGCTGCCAGCATCAGCCCCCCCCAATGCCGAGATAGATGGATTTGCCGGATGATGGCTGGCTGCATGGTCGTCCTGGAAGCAAGGAAGGAAGGAACTCCTTATCCGTCCGTCCCTTTCCGTCCGAGCCCCGCCGAACGTTCTGTCTTTCTGTCAATCGATTTCCTTCTCTCCTCTCCCCTGGGAGTAAGCGCCACGGCTTTCTTTCTGTTTCTCGCTAGCTGGCTTTTCCCTCGGGGGAATGCTCTCAAGGGAACAAAATGCCCCCCCCCCCCTATCTGCAGAGGCTCGTCTCTCTCCCCCCTCGGGGACGCTAGGCAGACGCTCGCTCTTTCGACACACACACGGACCCGCACCGAAACGCAGAGAGTCCTCCAAGGGCTATGAAGGGGATGCGACTCGCCAAACCCGTGATTGTCACCCAATCACTTCCCCAAAGTCCTCTGCCACCACGACACTCAACAGACAGCTCTCACTCATGCTGGCCAGTCTGTAAGAGCCGAGTCACTTACCTGCCTTTCTCCTTTCACACACACCTCGCGAGTCACTCACCTCCCTCCCTTCCTGCCTACCTACCCAACCAACGAACCGACCTCGATGGTAGAGGATGCGTAGGGGTTCTTGAACTCCGACCCATGCATCTCCTTCAGGGCATAGTCCATCGCCTCCTTCGACTCGAACTCCACAATGCCGATCTGCAGCATCGACAGACAGACAGACAGACGTTCCCGTGTGGTCAAGAGAGAGAGAGAGAGAGAGAGAGAGAGAGAAAGAAAGAAAAGAAAGAAAGAAAGAACCGACCAATCAAGGTACACAAATTTAGACCGGGACGTGTTGGCGACCAACGAAGAAGAGAAGAGAAGAGAAGAGACCAATCCAGCCAAATACACAATCGAATGATCGATCGCTCTGTACATCAACAGGCAGGCAGGCAGGAACAACGGCGGAAAGAAAACCGGGATAGCGGTGATGCATTTGTTTGTAGAGCGAATACTTGCGAGAAAAGGTAGATGGACTGAACCGCACTGATCTGACTGACTGACTGACCCCCTTCTCCAGCACATTCGCGTACCCCACCCTGCCTGCCTTCCTCATATGGTCCTTGAGATCCTGCCAGGAGGCGCTCTCGGGGAGGCCAATCACAGCCACGCGGAAGTCCGTTCTGCATTCATTGTGTGTGTACGTGTATGTATGTATCATGTTACAGATTCATTTGAGCACTCGGAGTTCGGCTCTGGAAGTCAGTCGGTACTGCTTGCACACAATCATCGAATTTCACCTGCCATCCAGAGGTACCAGCAGACCGATTGTGACAGCCGCCTTTGTTAGTCACAGTGGCAATGCTCACCCACATTCACGCTCGACGCAAAAAGGAGGCAGCAGAGAGGCAACACGCAGCAGAAGAACACATCAAACAGAAGAACCGAGCGTTTCTTCGTTCCTTTACAAAAGTAAAGAAAAACCAACGCACCCACAGGCCTGCCTACCTACCTCTGAGGGGGTCCCGCCATGGGGTGCTTCGGTCCTCTTCCGTAGTCGCCCCTGTCCCCCCCCCTCCCGTAGTCGCCGCCTCTGCCATAGTCGCCGCCTCGAGGGCCCCGGGGCGGTCCGCCCGCAATCTCCACGCGCAGTCTCTGACCTGCAAGCACACACGCACAGCTTCTTTGCCCTTGCAACTGTTTCGTGCCTTACTTCGAGGGTCGTTTTTTCTGCCTGCCTGGCTGTGCGCCTGCCTTTCTAGCCGTCTCTATTCCTCTCCATCTATCTCCAAGGGAAGAAAAAAGACGAAGAAGTCCGACAAGGAAGGAAGGAAGGCTTTGCTCAGAAATCCACAGCCAATGTTTTTGTCGACACATATTGTCGATTCAGTAAGAGAGTTAGAATTTGAGCATTCGGTTCATCATCAAAGCCTTCCTTCGGTCGCCTGACACTGACACCTCTCATTTCTCGTCTCCAGCGCCGCTCCCTCCCGTTTTCTGCCTTGCTTTCTTCCTTCTACCCTCCCATCTGCCCTCCTTCTCTTCTGTTTGCCTGCACACACCGCTTGAATCTTCATTGAATTCCCTTTCCCCCTCTGTCTACAATCAATCACACCGACCAGCAAAACGGATGCCGTTCAGCTCATAGATGGCCTCGTCAGCATCTCTGCAAGCACGCAGCCAAAAGCAGCGGTCACTCCACTAACCCATCAGGAAGGAACAGGAGAGAGAGACTCAAGCAGACGGCTGCTGAAGAAGAAGACACCCACGCAGACTGGCCATCAAAAAGAACAACCTCTTACAAACCGACAGAGGCACCTCACGAAGGCGGCGCTCCAAAATGGAGATTGTTGGCTTTCAACATCAGACGAAAACTCGGACGCCCCCTCAAACAGACACACACAGAGAGGTGCTTGAATGACAATAATCCGACCTACCTTGGGTCTCCCATTTCCACGAAGGCGAAGATCGAACCGTTCATGGCTCTGTTCTTCTTGATGTCGATGTCACGAATGCGCCCATACTGCAGTCATGCAGCACGCCACACATGAAAGAAAGAGTTGACGGAAAAAGCTAGTCGGGTGGGAGCTGTTCATTTCCACCAAACTCACTCAAATGACTCCCTTGAAACTAACCTTTCTGAACATGTCTTCGAGCTCCTTCTCTCTCACATCCTCCGGCAATCCTCCAACGAACACACGCGCGCTCTCGCCTCGATACGCCATTTCTTAGACGCTCTCGGTGGGCGTTTGATGGAACAACCAGTAGTAGAGCAAAGGGCCACCAAAAAGACACGAAGAAGTCAGAATTTTGGAGGAGACAACTTCAACCTTGCAGCCTGTACACAGCACTTTCCTGTCACTGCACAGCGAAACGTTTGTGCTCTCCAGCGGAAGTGCCGGAGTAGTCCAAAGATCAGAACATACAGCTCGATCAGCTGCAGAAACACGTTAATTGTGGTCGCGTCTTCGCGTCTCGATCTCGATCGCGAAAAAATTAAAAATTAAGGTCTGCTATAATTTGATTAAGTGCCCCCCGCACAGCGCAGTGATGCGCAGTGCGAGTGTCCCGGCCGCACGCGGAAAATTAATAATTGCATGCATGGGCCGCGCGGCCGCAGGCTTGGGCGCCCGCGGCCGGGCCCGCGGTCCGCTCTTTACCCCCTATAGCTCTGTTTTTTTGCTCAATCATCATTTTTTTTGCGAGACGGATATATACACAGTAGCGGATACATGATGATACATGTACATTACACGTACCGACTGATGATCACTGATCGTCCTCTGATTGCTCTATATTCGCTCTATGTATCGCTCTGTATGGATGTCTAGCTTAATGCCGCCTTGATTTTAATGTTTGCATGACCCTTAAGGCTAGGCCGGCCACTTAAATAAGCACTCGCGAGGTGACATTTGTCTTCTTGGACTACATAAATTCAAATTCCGCTACTTTGCTTCTCTGGTCGAAGAGTCGCAATGAATGCCTCGGAAGTTCCTCATCTTCTCATCGCAAACGGAATTTTGGGGCTTCACTGTGCCTGGAAAGCTTCTAGTGTGTCGAAGGAGTCACTTGTTTTGAGGTACGACAATACTCCTGGCAGGTTTGGAGGTGTGTACTTGACATTTGACTCTCTCACTGAAAGGGAGACGGTATGGACACTGATTGATGACTGTTTCGAAAGAAATGACTTAAAGTCCTTGCAGCAGGTACTCGCCTTGCAAAGCGTCTCCAGGAGGTACCCGTTTCTTCTCAGACGGCTCCTGAAGAAGAGTTCTGCCTCCACAAAGTGTGCAAGCTTCCTTAAGGACAGGAGAGCAACGCTACAGTGGAGTGAGATTTGTAAAGTGAATATCTCCAAGGTAACAGAGGATGAGTTCAAGGACATAATCTACCAGGGACTAGTCAATCCAAATTCTTGGGACTCCATTACTCCGAGTCACTCCTCTACGAAATTAGTTAGACCGTTATTGACTGCCGTCATCCAAGAAGGGATGTATGACCTGGCACAAATCCTCTTAAATGCTGGCGCAAGAGTCGACGTCTGTAGCTGTGAGGAGAGGGGGAGAGTTCTGTCTGGCATCGCATCCCAAAATTTGCCGATCCATGCACTCGTCTGTCACCTTAAAAAACAGTCGAAGCCCTCAAATGAAGCTCTCGTCCTACTAAGCCATCTTGCCGAAGCGTCCAAATCGTTGGGACGTTTACAAATCGTTGGGACGTTTAGGCTGGAAGGGGTCCGGTAATCGTTCTGCCCTCGAAATGGCGTGTGCATACCGAAACGCAGAGATGGTGAGGGTGTTAGGAAAGGTTCAGAGTTTCATTAGCGGAAAAGACCTCCCGTTTTTTATTTTTTGTGAGATTCGATCGTCGGACTTCATCGAACGGAGCTTTAGGCATACCAAAGAGAGCTGTGTGCGTACCCTGAAAGCGCTTGAAGAAGGGTGTGCAGATCTGAGCGGCATAGAAAAAAACAGTTATTCTTTGCTTTCGTATGCCGCCCTTTTCAAGTTAAAGGAATGTGCAGAACTTTTACTGAAAATGGGGGTGGGTCCAGGAAAGGTGAAGGGATGGAAGAATAAGACAAGTCGTTCACCGTTATTTATAGTGATCGAGGGTTCCTCTGAACCTCTTGTGTGCCTCCTCTTGGAATGGAAGGCAGACCTAAATGAAAGATTGGTGAGAGACAGCAAATCTTACGTACCTCTGCAAGTAGCCCACTCAGTGGGGGTTGTAAAACTGCTCCTTGTCTATGGAGCCAAATGTCCTCCTCCCCAGTGCTCATGCTCTGATCAAGAAGTTCAACGTCAACAGGAGCAGCAGCCAGACGTGTCCCCATTCAGTAATATTTCCCCTCTTCTGAATGCATGCACTACGG
>JAHBMJ010000466.1:0-15000 GCA_018398765.1 Chromera velia | reverse complement strand
AGAGTGCGACTGGGGCTGCAAAGCCGTTCATTGTGTACCTCTTCAACCCTTCCACTTGCTCTGGTCTTAAACCTTTCCCTACAAACCCCCCCCCCCTGCTTGTACCTCGACGCACCCTCAACTTGGGCCTCAAGTCACCTGCACGGAGAACTAAGAAAATCTATAGAGATGCAGGCACAGCTCTTGAACGAGAGCTACTGAGAGAGTGAGACTGGGGCTGGAAAGCCGTCCATTGTGTACCTCCTTAACCCCCCCACTTGCTCCAGTCTTAAACCTTTCCCTGCAAACCTCCCCACTGCTTGCATCTCAACGCACCCTCAAGTCACTTGCACGGAGAACTAAGAAAATATATAGAGATGCAGGCACAACAGTTACTCTTGAACGAGAGCGACTGAGAGAGTACGACTGGGGCTGTAAAACCGTTCGTTATGTGCCTCTTCAACCCCTCCACTTACTCCGGCCTTACACCTTTCCCTGCAAAACGCGCCTGACTGACTGACTGACTGACTGACTGGCTGGCTGAGTGAGTGGCTGACTGACTGCCTGAGTGACTGGCTGGCTGAGTGGCTGACCGACTGGCTGAGTGGCTGACTGACCGGGTAACTGACTGGTGGACTGACTGGCTGACTGACTGGTAGACTGACTGGCTGACTGACTGGCTGACATCTTAAACCCCCTACTAGGCACCTGCAGGCAGAAGGTGAAAATATGCAGAGATGCTGATGCCACTCTCAATCCAGAGGGACTGGGCCATTTATTTTGGGCCTGTTCATTCTTGTCCTTGCACAATTTGCTAGGAGTAATGCAAGCAATGGCTGCTAGCAATGGCAGTCAGCTAGGAGTAATGCAGGCAGGGAGGCACACTGTCAGAGGAAGGGAGGAAGGGAGGAAGGGAGGAAGGGAGGAAGGGAGGAAGGGAGGAAGGGAGGAAGGGAGGAAGGGAGGAAAGGAGAAAGGGAGGGTGGCAGGCAGGCAGGTAAGCAAGCAAGTCAGTAAGCAAACAAAAAGATAAGCAAACATACACATGCAGAGCAGACACATAGACAGGCGGACTGACCGACTGACAGACAGTGAGGTGGGCAGGCATACGGAGGTGGATTTGGCCCTCTCGGCGTCCTTCCGGCCTTACCTCTTGATCCATGCACGCGCATGGTCAAGAACAGCATAAAGTGGGGATCATCTCTGAGGCTAAAGACTCTTGGTTCTCAGCACGAGGGAAGTTTCACGGTCCAGAATTTCAGTTGAAGCTGTATGCACAAGGTGAAGAAGGTCCATTTACGGAAATATGTATATACGACCCAAACATGTACAAGCATCAAAGAAGATAGTGACCGATCTACATACTCACCGTTTGTCAAAAACTCTTCGTGACTACTCACAACTTTCCTTTGCCTCGTCCCCTTTCTTTCTATTTGCCGGTTTCAAATTGCACATTTGAGCATGTTTGCCGTGGAGTCAATTCAAGGTTCATATAGCGACCTTCGACTTCCACGCGTCGGGATCTACAGATGAACGCTCTGCCCAGGTACTGGCGAAGCAAGCCGGAAGACAACGACAGCGGGAGCAGAATGGATGCTCGGTTGGATGTTGAGCTTAATTGTCCAGGTTGGTTTTCCCTACACCTTGAAGATGTATGTCTATATATGTATATACAGTGATGAAGATCAGTCACATGTACGCATGCAACGAATCTTCCACTAGAGAAAATCGACTCCGCGCCATGAAGGGTCCCCTGACGTGGTGGTGGTGGCAGTAGGTCGGTCAACTACCCTGACGCACGTTCAAATAGGGGGGCGGTGGTGGTGGAGGGTCGGCCAGGAAGGGATACGCACGGTACGCTTCTCCGTACCGATGTCAGGGGCGATGTGACTCTCAAGCACGGGCGAGAGCAGCCCGGCTGGCTCTGTTGGTACACTCATTCGACCGCTTTCCGCCGATCCCAATCCATAGTGAGCGCACATCGCGAAGCACCTTTCTATGCAGAAAGAATGTGTGTCTGTTGTGAGATTGCCAGCCACCGGATATATTTACTAATATAAGGTATTGTAATGTCCCTACGGGACATGCCGTGGCCCCCAGGGGTGAGATAGGGTGAGAGCATGGTGAGAGCACTGAGAGGTATGTCCATGATCGTGGTACATACATACAACAGGTTCCCCTTCCCATATTAATATATGGTGCATGACAAAACCCTCAATCACAGTTGTTGGCTATGCAAAGGCGTAGTCGCGGTATCTGTAAATGCCGTAGAAGGCCGGAGACAGCTGGACGGGCTTCAAGACGGTTGAGAAGAAGAAATAAGAAGAGCTCTGCTATTAGATACGTTTGTTAATAAGAAAATTAATGACGTACAAGGACTTCCCTAACATATGGTGTTAACGTGAATAAATGTGAAAGAGAAAATGAAATTGTAATCGTAGCAAAACATTACCGACTGGCATGTAGGCTTCCTCACCCCCCCCCCCATGAATGTATGCTCTGGGTTGTCCTCAAAGCCTTGTTAGTGGCTTAGGATTTGGCGTCACTAAATCTAGGATTTAACCCTTAATCATCATCATCACTGATAAATTTTTAACAACTTATTTTTGTTTATATAAAAAAAAAATCACAGTGCTCCCCGCTTAAATCTACTTACATTTTTATTTTTTATTTACGGAGTCAATATATAAGTCTTTTACATACAGATATATATGCTGTAATGTTTCTTTCATTTACTTTCATTTATATTTTAGCCATTCTAGTAGTAGCATAGTAGCATATGTAGTAGCCAGACATTATATACGCCTTCTATTATCAACTTGCTCTTTTAAATCATCTAGCTGTAACTGAAACTGTGAGCTAGTCTATAAAATGTTTGAATACAACGTTATACAAGTCCGAAACTACACGCTTGCTACGCTCGCTGTATCATTTGCTGTACTTGATTATGCTCACTTACTCACTCACCAATACACTTAGTCACTGACTCACTGAGTCATTTTTGCTTTCCTCACTGATTCACTCACTCACTGTCTCATTTGCTTATTCACTTACTCCCTCATTTTCCCTGTCTCTCTTCAATCACTCACCCACATGCCCAAAGTTAACGGCTTCCATTAACACTCTCACATCTACATGCCCAAACGGCTTTTATTCACACACTCGCTCTCTCTGTCTCTCTTCATTTATTTCTATTTACCTACAGGCCCTAGCGGCTTGCAGTTTTGTTTACACACTGAGTCTCATTCTCTCTTAGTGACAGGCTGTCTCTATTCATTCAGGTACCCACACGCCCATACAAATATCTTCTGCTGACATGCTTGTCCGAGTCCTTGTTCCTCTTTATTCACCCACACGCCCAACCGGCTCCTGTTCACCTAGCCTATTCACACCGCTTCACACATTCGCTTTCCCTGTCTGTATTCATGCACCCACACCATCGTGATGCCCCAAACGGCTTCTGTTTACACACTCGCTCTCCATATCTCTCTTCAGTATTCTTCATTGATTCACTGCATGAGGCCCAAGCGGTTTTTGTTCATACACTCGCTCTCTTTGTATCTCCTTGTCTCTTTTCATTCACCCACACGCCCAAACGGCTTCTGTTCATACACTTACTTTCCCTGTCTCTCTTAATTCATCAGCAGGCCCAAGCGGCTTCTGTTCACGCACTTGATATCTCTTCATTTATCCACAGGCCTAGCCATAGGCCCGAGTGGCTTTTGTTCAATGACATACAATTGATCCCTCTTCATTCATCCACGGGCCTAAACGGCTCCTGTTCCTAGCTTCTGTTCCCTGTTCCCAGCTTCTGTTCACACACTCGTTCTCCTTGTCTCTCTTTCTTCACCCGCACGTCTAACCGGCTTCTGTTCACATACTCGCTCTCCTTGTATCTCCTTGTCTCTCTTTATTCACCTACACGCCCAAACGGCTTCTGTTCACACACTCACTCTCCCTGTCTCTCTTAATTCATCAGCAGGCCCAAGCAGCTTCTATTTACGCACTTGATATCTCTTCATTCATCCACAGGCCTAGCCATAGACCCGAGCGGCTTTTGTTCAATGACACACAATTGATTCCTCTTCATTCATCTACGGGCCCAAACAGCTCTTGTTCCTAGCTTCTGTTCACACATTCGTTCTTCTTGTCTCTCCTTGTCTCCCTTCATTCACCCACACGCCCAAACGGCTTCTGTTCACACACTCGCTCTCCTTGTATCTCCTTGTCTCCCTTCATTCACCCACACGCCCAAACGGCTTCTGTTCACACACTCGCTCTCCTTGTATCTCCTTGTCTCCCTTCATTCACCCACACGTCCAAGCGGCTTCTGTTTATATACTAAGTCTCGCTCTCCTTATGTCTCCTTATCTCTCTAAGGCTTCATTCACCCACATGCCCAAACGGCTTCTGTTTACACACTCGTTCTCCCTGTTTCTCTTCACTCATCCATAGGCCCAAGCGGCTTCTGTATGTTTCTATTCATACACTTGATCTCTCTTCATTCATCCACAGGCCTAACCAGCGGCCCAAGCGGCTTTTTTTTAATGATACACAATTGATCTTTCTTCATTCATCTACAGACCTAAGCAGCTTCTGTTCACATATTCGTTCTCCTTATCTCGCCCGCACGCCCAAACGGCTTCTGTTCACAAACTCATACATACTCATAAACACGCTCGCTCTCTCCGTCTCTCTTCATTCATCCACCTGCAGACCTAGGCAGATTCTGTTACTGCACACACTTCCTTTCCATGCCCCTCTTTCTCCATGTACCCGAACGCCCAAACATTCACCCACATGCCCAAACGGCTTCTATTCACATACTTGCTTACTTAGCTTTATCCACAGGCCCAAACGGCTTCTGTTCACATCTCTCCCTCTTGAACTCACCAAGCGTTAGACCCATATGCAGTGAGCCTCTCCACAACATTTCAAAGCGAATACTACAGCATCCACAGCTAGCATCCACAGCGATACACACTATATGTATTAAGCAGTATTTTGTATCCCAAATCCTCAAGTGGAGGTAGAAGGAAGTCGAGAAACCAGGTGCTGAAGAATCATAAGAGGGGCCAAGTAGAGAGAAAGAAGACGGGCAAAAAGAGGTTCCTGCAGATTAAATTAACCGTTTTTCCTTCTTGTCAAGCGCACTCAGTCGTGGTGCGGCTTACTCCTGACTCTATAAGGCGGCATGTCTTAACTTGCCACTGAGCTTGGTAGCATAGTCAAACAATGGAGCAATTCAGAACAGCTTCACTTAGACGGTATGCTTTATCGCCTTCCTTGAAAACTACATAGATGATCGAATCTACGTACAATTCCCCTCCATGTGTGTTTTTGCATGCATATATACTGATACATCAAGGTTAAACAAAACGCCATGCACGTGCTGTACAGTTGCCGGAAAGCGCGGGTCCCGAAAGGTAAATGTAACCCGATTTATTGGTAATTCGACTTTTTTTTTCTCCATAGGTGCGGCTAAGGGCCTTAACAGATACTATGGCCGGGGGCCACGGCAAGAAAAGATGATGGAGATCGACAGATCTGATCGACAGTCAGATTCATGCAGTCTTTAATCGTCGAATTTGGGGAGACGGCACTTGCGGCTTTCTCTATCGCGGGTCTTTCCGGGGCCCCACGACCTTTTCCGAGCTAAACACAAACTGCATATACTCACTTCGGTTCCGAGCGTCGTGGCATGTCGTCATACATTGAACTATAAGTTGATCGATCGACTCGTCACTTGAACTCTGGAGACTTCCGACGTCACTCTTGGGTCTTGAGGTATTTCTCAATGTTAGCTACACCTCCGTAAGCCTCTCTCCTGGACCTCTCAGTCCTCTCAGTCTGTTCGGATTTTCTTTTTGGCAGACAGACTACAAAGCCTGCATGTGCGTCTCTTCCGTCTCCGGAGAGAAAGGTCCGACGATCGTACAGATTTCCGTTATTCGCCTTTTGTGCCTTGATTTGGTGGCATTGAGAGAGTGGAACTGAATCGAAAAGGGGACCTCTCTGGTCTATTTCTGTTTTTGTGTATGCGTCTTTGGTTGGCTTTATCTCTCTTTGGAGTTCCCTTTCCTTCACCTCTTCTTTCACCGTCTTTCTTCATCCGAAAGAGTGAGAGCTTGGCAGTGAGTGCGTTCTCATTCTCTTCCAAGGGGCTTTCTCTTTATGCCTGCGCACCAAAAACCAAAAGCAGAGCGATGAACACCATAGCATCCCCTTCCGGTGAGGGATTGAAGACGAAGTCTGTTTCCATCTTGGTGGAGAACGGTAGTGTGAGGCCGGTTGCGTTTGAGAAAAGCAAATTCATTGAGTCCTTTCCAAGAGGAGCGTTCACGACTGCACGCACATTCAATCAGTCCTCCATCTTTCAGTTTGATCTCCACGTACAGAGGCTGGTGGACTCAGGGAGGAAAATGATGGAGAAGGAGACGGAGGAGACGGAAGGAGACGGAGAGGCAAAGAAAGAGACGGAGAGCGCATCTTCGATTGCGCGGTCCAATTTGACTCCCGAAAAGTTGCGACCCCTTCTCGTGCGAGATCTCCGGAAAGGTCTAGAGGCCTTGGGGGCGCCCATGGGAGGAGAAGGAACAGTCAAAGAAGATCAGAAGAAGAGTCCAAGCTTAAGGGCGAATGGCGACATTCCCAATGGAGTAGCAGAGGAGAATGAAAAGAAAAGCGAGAAAGAGAGAGAGACTGAGAAGACCGAGTTCCAGATCACCACCATCTTGACGTGGAAGTTGCCGGAAGAGGAGCACAACGCCAAAGAAGGAATTGACCTTGTCACCTTCATCCAGCAGATGCCCCTCTTTCCTCCAACCATACAAGTCAGTCAGTGAGTGAGGGAGGGAGTCATAAACGCAGGCAGAAAAAGGAGGCCAGATAGACAAATAAGAAAACAGAGAGATCTGTCCTTCGTCCCCTTTCTTTTTGTCTTACCTTGTTTCTTTCCTTCCTACCTTCCCTCTCTCTCCCCTTCTCTCCTTGCTTGCTTGCTTGCTTGCGTTCTTTCTTTCTTTCTTTTCTTTCTTTCTTTCTTTCTTTTTCTTTCTTTCTTTGTTTCTTTCTTTCTTTCTTTCTTTCTTTCTTTCTTTCTTTCTTTCTTTCTTTTCTCTCTTTCTCTCTTTCTTTCTTTCTCTCTTTCTCTCTTTCTCTCTTTCTCTATTTCTCTCTTTCTCAATTTCTCTCTTTCTTTCTCTCTTTCTCTCTTTCTCTCTTTCTTTCTTTCTTTCTTTCTTTCTTTCTTTCTTTCTTTCTTTCTTTCTTTCTTTCTTTTCTTTCTTTCTTTCTTTCTTTCTTTTCTTTCTTTCTTTCTTTCTTTCTTTCTTTCTTTCTGTCTTTCTGTCTTTCTGTCTTTCTGTCGTTCGTTCGTTCGTCCTTCCTTCCTTCCTTTCTTCCTTTTCTTTCTTTCTTTCTTTCTTTCTTTCTTTCTTCCTTCCTTCCTTCCTTCCTTTCTTCCTTTCTTTCTTTCTTTCTTTCTTTCTTTCGTTCGTTCGTTCGTCCTTCCTTCCTTCCTTTCTTTTCTTTCTTTCTTTTTTTCTTTTCTTTCTTTTTTTTCTTTTCTTTGTTTTCTTTCTTTTCTTTCTTTCGTTCTTTCTTTTCGTTCTTTCGTTCTTTCTTTTCGTTATTTCTTTCTTTCTTTCTTTCTTTCTTTCTTTCTTTTTTTCTCTTTCTTTCTTTCTTTCTTTCTTTCTTTCTTCCTTCCTTCCTTTCTTTCTTTCTTTCTTTCTTTCTTTCTGTCGTTCGTTCGTTCGTCCTTCCTTCCTTCCTTCCTTCCTTTCTTGCTTTCTTCCTTTCTTCCTTTTCTTTCTTTCTTTCTTTCTTTCTTTCTTCCTTCCTTCCTTCCTTCCTTTCTTTCTTTCTTTCTTTCTTTCTTTCTTTCGTTCGTTCGTTCGTCCTTCCTTCCTTCCTTTCTTTTCTTTCTTTCTTTTTTTCTTTTCTTTCTTTTTTTTCTTTTCTTTGTTTTCTTTCTTTTCTTTCTTTCGTTCTTTCTTTTCGTTCTTTCGTTCTTTCTTTTCGTTATTTCTTTCTTTCTTTCTTTCTTTCTTTCTTTCTTTCTCTTTCTTTCTTTCTTTCTTTCTTTCTTTCTTTTCTTTCTTTCTTTCTTTCTTTCTTTCTTTCTTCCTTCCTTCCTTTCTTTCTTTCTTTCTTTCTTTCTTTCTGTCGTTCGTTCGTTCGTCCTTCCTTCCTTCCTTTCTTGCTTTCTTCCTTTCTTCCTTTTCTTTCTTTCTTTCTTTCTTTTCTTTCTTTCGTTCGTTCGTTCGTCCGTCCTTCCTTCCTTTCTTCCTTCTTTCCCTCCCTGTCTATCTCTATCTCTACCTACCTATCTTCTCTCTGGGTGACGTGGCAAAGAAAGCCGAGGGCGTCAAGTTCTGGCCAGCGTTCACCACACGTGTGTGTGTGTGTGTGTGTTGCAACGCCTTTGCATGGCACGCTGCATGGAAGTCTTTCTTGAGTTGTCTTGAGTGACGTCAGGACTGGATAGGTTTTTCAACAAACTTTATGGTTGTGTATGCATATTTGTATGCCTGCAGGTAGAGGCCCGTCGTGCAGAGCAGTGCATGCATGCATACAGACTTCTTTTTTGTTCGTTCTGTTGCATTCATGCATGAATATACAAATGCATGACTGCATTCCTGCAGGTAGAGGCCCGTCGTGCAGAGCAGTCCATGCATGCAAACAGACCTCTTTTTTGTTCGTTCTGTATGTCAACTTATTTTTGCATATACAAATTTATGACTGCATTCCTGCAGGTGGAGGCCCGTCGTGCAGAGCGGACCGACCCCTCAGTGAAGGACTCCCAGTGGGTCTTTGACCGTCGGAAGTTGGAGGAAATGCGGGCCGCTGAGACGAATGAGGTTCTGATGGTCAACTCGCGTCTTTGTGTCACAGAAGGGCTGTCTTCGAATTTTTTTGCAGTGGTTCGGAAGAGGGGGCAGGATGGGAAGGAATGTGGAGGAATTGAAGTTCAGACAGCACCGGATGATGAAGTGCTTGCAGGGACAGTGAGGGCGACTGTGTTTGAGGCCTGTGAAAAGTTGGGCCTTCCCGTAGTGAAGAGAAGCCCCCGGCTGGATGAGGCAGACCAATGGGACTCCTGCATGGTGACCTCCACCAGCCGTCTCTGTCTGCCCGTCTCCAGGCTTCTTTTGCCGTCAGAAGAGAAATTCAACGTTTATCTGCACGCAACTGGTTCTGAGAATGGGGGGGTGGGGGGGAGTCAGCTTCCGAGTCCGATGAATGTTGTCGACTTTCCTGATGGTGCAGTTGCAAAGAGCATAGCTGAAGCAGTAAAGGGATTGGTCGAAGAGGAGTCAACAGACCTCCGAGTTGCTATTCCGTGAAAAAGCAATGTTTAAGGCATGCTGTGTTATGTTCTCAAATCTTCATGCGTGAAAAAAATCCAAATTTTGATTGATCGCGATGAAATACATGATTCAGGTGATTGCATGCCGCAGTGATTCAGTTATGAGGAACTTGATGTGCATTACTTCATCAGCGTATCAGTTGATATAATAGCCCTCAGCATTATTATCTAGGTTATTTTTAATTGCCAACATAATTGAGTGAGCGTATGATGAACGTATATTCCACTTTCTAAAAGTGTATATAAAAAAGAACCTCTGGTAAAGAGTCTCAGCTATTTATTCTTAGGTTTATTCCTCTTAAAATAACTAGTATTACTAGATTCTCCTATCAAAAAACAACAGTCTGTCTAATGCCGAACGAAACGCCGACCGCTAAGCTGGACGCCTTATGCAGGCCGATGGCAATGGTAGATAATGACGATAAAAAAATGTACCAAAAATTGATATTCAATTCATTTCAATTCATCCATATCACTGATATCAGTTTTTGGTACACTTTAAAAAATGGACATCGATTTTATACTTTTTTTTTGTCCCCATATAATCAGATTCATCAAAATCATCATTAGTGCCATCATCCGTAAAGCTACAAGCTCTTCTCCTCTTTGACTGTTTCCTTTTCCGGTAGTTCAGTGCAAGACTCAGTACACTACCGCTCTAGCTACCACTGTAGAGAGGGAAATCCCCATAAAGCTACAGAGCCTGAAATTCACGCCAGAGATAACGGCGGCGATGGCTTCATAGTGCTCCGACGACAACCGCTTTCCCGGGGACCAGCGCCACCTATATCACATCATGTCATCGTATCATACAATTAATTTATATGATTGATTCATCATGCATTCATCATTTTACATGTTTGGCACATATCGTACCGTCACATATAGCAAAGCGGCCCAGTCTTAATCATTCCTTCACTTTCAAAGATCCCTTATTGAGAACCCCCCCTTCCTTTGACACAAAGGTTCTTTCAGTCCATCGGTTCATCTGTTACTCACGGGTTCAACAGCAAGCGGGCAAACAAGATAATTACTAGGATAATTAAACGAATTCAGTGACAAGATGTCTTGCCAGAGATGATCGAATCAAACGATCGAGGTTCAAATGAATTTCACTCTACAGTCACAGCAGTTTCTCTGTCCTTCCCTCCCATCATGATCTCTACAACACATTTGGATCCCTCCATACCGGCCTGGTGCTTCTTTTCCTTTACTGATCTCATTCAAGGTCCTGGGGTGCTCCCTTGAATTCTACCGTCAACCGACCAACCAATGCGCATGGTGGCTCTCCCCCCCCCCCCCCNNNCCCCCTCTTTCTCTGACTCTTTCTGCCTCTGTGTGTGGTATGGTGTTTTCTTCGTTCGTTCCTTGCTTCCCTCGATGCAGACACACACCAGCGACTCTCTCATTGCCTCTCGTTCTAGTTCGTCATTGTGCGTGTGTGTCTTTCTTTCTCTCTTCACTTCTTCTTCCGCCCTGTCCCATGATCTATGGATCCACCAGTGCCCTTTAAGTTCTTTGGCCCATGCATGCATCTCCATACACAATTCAAGAGGCGGGGGGCTCCCTACAGTCAGAAGGATCGGTCGTTTTCTCAAATAATGGATTGATTGATTGATTGATTGATTGATTGATGGACTCATTCCGCACGCGCGTAGCTGAACGAAAGAAGAATTGATTGTCCTCCTATCGATCGACCTGATCAATCAGACAGAAACAAAAAAAAAATGCATCATCATGGGAGGGAGACCTAATCCAAAAAAAGAAACTGCAAGCAGAAGGGAAAGGAGAGGTCGAAAAGATGGGGTGAGTGCCTCTAGGAATGAACGAATGAAAGGAGCGAACAAACAAAGAAGAAAAAGTGACGATTGCTCAATCGATCCAGAAGAGAAGCAAACGTCGTCCCTCTCCCTCCTTTTCTCCTTCCCTCCTTTTTCATTCTTTCGCCTTCTCCCTCCTTCCCCTCCACTAACCTCTCTCACCCCTCTCTACGTACCCAGCCCCCCCTCCCCTCCCCTCCCCTGCCGATCAAACATCCATCCATCCATCCGCCCATTCAGAACTCCATCACGACGAGGAGTGAAGTCAAGAGAGGGTCAGCTCAATCAATCGATGAGCTAGCCGATGCCTCCTCTCCTCTCTTCTCTCTCCCCTTCCAATTCTTTCCTTGTCCTTCCCTTCCACGTATACTTTCCTTCTCTTCACACCCACATGCATGAAAGAGGAAGAAAAGAAAGAAAGAAAGAAAGAAAGAAAGAAAAACTCGTCTGTCTCTTTTATTTCCAGAAAACTCCGCCTGCGCCTGACCATTCCATTCATTCATGTCTGCACGTAATCAAACAAAGAACTGCTTTGCTTTTCTGATCAGCGAGCGAAGGGATCTCCCTCCGTCTCTGCATCCCCCTCAAAAAACAACAAAACAGCCACGCTGGGCAAAATTTGATGTAAACTCCCTCACAGACTGCCTTCTCCCTCTCTCTAACTGCAAAAGCAGCATTTCTTTTTCTTCTCAGGCACACTCCCTCCGTCCCGATCGCGTGCTGTCGGCAGTCCCTGCTGTTCCTGCTGGTACTGCTGTTGTTGTTGTTGTGATGAATAATATTGTCCCTGATCGTACGCCGCAGCAAACGGAAGCATCTCCCCTCCCTGGCTCTGACTCAAACCCCTGTAGGCCCCCGGCTGCACCACAGACATCGCGCTGTTCCGCTGGGCCGGGCCCAGGGCCGTGAACGTGGTGGCCGGGGTGATCCCTCCATAGGGCGTCGCCTGGTCAGGGTACCCCATTTGGTGGCCGTGGTGCTCGGGGGCGACGCCCCACGGTGCCGGGCCGCTGATGAGAGTTTGCGCCGCCCCCGGAAGCGGAGCACTGCACAGGAGAGAATACACACATGCAGCATGAGGAGGTAAATGTACGTAATTGCGCAGATCCACGAGGTCAGGCAAAAACTTCCTATCAGTGTGCAAGCGGCTATCGCTGTGAGAAAAGATTGAATCAAAGAAGATGGAAGGAAGGAAGGAAGGAAGAAAGAAAGAAAGAAAGAAAGAAAGAAGGAAAGAAAGAAAGAAAGAAAAGAAAGACAGGCAGACAGGCAGACAGACAGACAGACAGAAAGAAAGAAAGAAAGAAAGAAAGAAGGAAAGAAAGAAAGAAAGAAAAGAAAGACAGGCAGACAGGCAGACAGACAGACAGACAGACAGAAAGAAAGAAAGAAAGAAAGAAAGAAAGGAAGGAAGGAATTTGTCTGCCCCCTTCACTGCTGACCTGAAATAATTCAGTTCATCGTTGGATCTGCAAGCGGATTGAGGAAAGCAAAGCATGGGGTCAAGCAACAGAAAGGGAGACTGACAGGAAAGTTAGAGGGACGCGGGCGGTTCAGAAAGCTACGCTCTGTGGGTGCATTCACAGACTTGATTCTAGGATGACAGAGGGGGGGGGACAGGGCAACAGATTGCGAATGCAAGAGCGCAAACTTCTTCAAAAGCCAACCGACGATTTACAGGATGGGAGTCTGAGAGTTGAGAGAAGAACGGAAGAAGCCATCCAAAAGAAAAAGAAAGAGCCGAGAACCCAAAAGCAAAAGGGGAGAAAGAGAAAAAGAAAGAGGATGGACCCAAAGACAGAAATCACTGGACATCCTGTGAATGGAGGGATGCAGTCGGACTTACTGTGCAGAGGCATATTTTCCTGCCATCTTCTAGGTCTTCTTCTTCTGTCTCTCTACAATTGCGCCTCGCTCGCTAGTCCTGAGAGGAAAGTCTCGCTGTCCCCTTCCTTCGCTGTTGGGACTGCAGCTGTCTCCTTGGTTTGCTTGAACACAGAATGAGAAGGCAGAGAAATATTAGGACCAGTCCGGTCGAAAGCTCTCTTCAGGTTTGGGAACACCTTGCTGGGACTGCGTATCTCACTCAGTCTGATGCAAGCAACACATAAAAAAACAGTTTGCTCGGGTTCGTTTCGAAGAGCCAAATGTAGAAAGAAGTCGACTGCACGGACGCAAAAGACAATAGATCGAGCTACAATCTACACCTTCCCTTCTTTGCAGATCTTTGCTCCCAACAGGTGACGCGTTCAGATCACGCCTGACAGCATCATGACAGCATGCATCTGACAGCGCTGCGATACAGAGACTTATCTCGGAAAGGCTCATTCACTCAATTTCACTGCATTCATGCGCGCGGAAACCTGACGGAGATAGCTAGGGATTATAGGCATGCATTATACAGCCGCGCATGAGCGTGTCCGTCCATCATCCGTCCATCCATCTTTTCCCAGTTCATGCATCTCTCCGCGCATGCATGCACCGTTTCCATCCTATAGCTTCCAATTAATGAAGCGCATGCATGCAAGTTGATGCAAAGAAAGATCGATCGGAGCATGAAGCGTCGCTCGTGCACCTCCATGGCAGCACATTCGAGCTGCTGAAGATTGCAGAGCCCATCTTCAAAGAGTCTGTCTGAGCAACCGTCTACGTTCCCGTGCAATCCGCTCGCCAAACCTTTCGTAAATCTGGACTGATCGACGCTCACCAAATCGTCTCCTCACGCACACCAAGAAGAAGTCGCACAAACCCGCCTCAATCGCCTTCATTGATCAGCACGCACAACCATACAGACACAAGATGCTATTCAGGTCTGTTCTTTTCTCTTGCTGCCTCATCCTATCGGCTTCTGCCGTGACGGTTTCCGTCACCAGCCACGCGAATGAGAAGAGCAATCCCGCGGTCAAGGGGTATGCCTTCGAACTCTCTCCCTCATCGCATCCGGCAGGGATCAGCGCGCCCCGCTTCCTCGAGAAGCGCCTGGAACAGCAACACAGACTGCAGGAGGCACAGGAGCAGGAGCACAGAGAGGAAGAGCGTGAGGCCGACTCCCTCTCTTTGACAGCCTCCTGCAGGAAGTACAAGACATGCGGGGAGTGCGTGACGAAGAAAGGCAGCAGGCTTCTAATCTTTAAGCACTCTTGCCAGTGGGATAGGGAAACCTCAGAGTGCCACAGCACCCTCGATGCACAAAGGAAGAAACCCAGGTGGGGTAGATGTGCGCGCATTGCGCGCGAGTGTGCCTCCTTAGTTCTGTGTGTCCATGCTGTCGCTGAAACACAGACAGGCCTTTGCAATTTTCTGTGACGAAGAGTCCTGAATGAGTGGACGTCCTATAGAAACTTGGAATATCATATGTCAAATGTAGTGCAAAAGTATTTTTCCGGGTGATTAAGAAGCGCCATACACAAGTCGTGTATTGTCACCATGCTAGTTAGTGCAAGACCGATCTATCACGATCCATTCATTCTACAGTGAGACTGTCTATTCGTGTTTTCTGCTTGTGCATGCAGATGGGTGTCTGAAAGCGACCAATGCCCTGCCGAAAACGTCCAAAAACTCATCACCGTCGCCAAGACGATGCATGAGCACTTCAGAGAATCGGTGGCGACAGACGCGAACGTCTTCAAAAAAGTGGCCCCACAAGGTCTGTCTGTCTGTCTGTCTGTCTGTCTGTCGGTCTGCCTCGCTCGCTCTCTCTCTCTCTCTCTCTCTCTCTCTGTGTGTGTGTGTGTGTGTGTGTGTGTGTGTGTGTGTGTGTATGTTTGTGTGTGTGTGTGTGTGTGTGTGTGTGTTTGTGTGTGTGTGTGTGTGTGTGTGTGTGTGTGT
>JAHBMJ010000465.1:0-45000 GCA_018398765.1 Chromera velia | reverse complement strand
ATTGAGGAGGAGGGAGAAGAGGGCGGCCAGAGTGCATCCCTCGTGGGTTCCCCTTCCAAGAGGACTATGAAGTTCCATTGGGACGATCCGGAGCTTCGACAACCGAAGGAAGAGAGACAGAGGGAGAGGGAAGTGGCAGAGATGCGAAAACAACAGGAGTTAGCACTTGAGAACAGAATGAGGGCAGGTGGACTGACGGAAGCCCAGCAGAGACAACTGATCAGGCTAGAGATCTGGAGGAGGTGGAATAAGCGGGTCCTCGGGATCTGGAGGTCGGTCGGTCAGAATTAAAAGTGCTCAGCTGCATGGGGTATTGCTTGCGATCCAGTCCTCCAATGAAGAGTTGTTTGTGGGACTTCGATCGGGATGTCTCTTTTTCACCCTCACTCCATCTTAATCCGTTGCGAACTCCTGTTTCACATCAAAGCACACAGTGACTCACTGCATGTATGTCTCTCCCCTTCTAGCTGTGTTTTGACCTCCTCGATGAATTGATCGATCTATCGCTTGACCACTCTGTATGCATGCAGGTACGACTTTCTGCTTCTTCCCCGCGTGGCTCAGCTAAAAGGGTCCCGAGAGTTCCGCAGACTCCTCAAATGCCTTTTTGAGGACATGGTCTCTATATCAGTCGCCGCGTTTAGTCCTCTATATTTTCCCCTTTCCATCTTTTGTTCTGCGTGCGCGCACGTATTTGTATGTGTGTGTGTGTGTGTGTGTGTGTGTGTGTGTTTGTTTGAGGGCGCGGCATCTGTGTTTGTGGTCGTATCTTAGTCAGGCACATGGCATGGGTGTGAGGAGAGACACTCAGTGATAGTAGCTGGAAGTCTCAGGTTGATCAGAGCTGACAGCCGCCTATGACTCTAAGGTGAGGGAGTCTGTGTGTATCGTGAAAAGTGAATGGTAGCCAGGAAGTCTGAACACTCCCAACTGCTATTTCCATGGGCTGCCTGTCTACAGATACATCGTTCTCCTTTTCCTGACCTTTGAGGGCTCTCTGGAGGAGCTCTTTGAGGTTTTACGGTCAGTTGTTGGTCTCTCTGCCAATCTATTTGCTTGACCAGTCCCTTCTTCTTGGCTGCTCTGTGGTCATGACCCTCCTGTGCATTTGTTTCTCAGAACCCGCCCTCTAATGGAACCTCTCGCTGAACTTGTTTGCAGCTTTCCTGTCGCTGCATGGAGAGAGCATCGGCTTCCAGACTCACTTCTTTGTACTCCCGCCTAACGTTACTTTGCTGTGATTTCCCTCAATCGCCGCTAAGTGCATCTGGACTAACCAGACAGAATCAAATGCCTTTTTTGTTTTTTTCCAATCTGACTACGACTTGTGCAGGTGCGAGCCTCTCGCGGAAGGCCTTGAGGAGACCCGACTTAAAAGCGCGCCCTCCGTGACCTGCACGTCAGAGGTCTACATCAGGTGGTCCGGCATTGCGGCAGGCATCATGGTCCTTCTTGGGGTGGTAATCCCGATGCTGATGGGCGTTGCTTTGATGACAGAGCTCAGACGGTTGAGGGTGGAGAGCAACAGACCTCTCCGTGCAAATTTTAGGCGGCGTTTTGGATTCCTGATTCAGGGATTCCGCCCAGGCTTTGAATTTTGGGAGCTCACAATCATCATTCGGAAAATCCTCCTGCAGCTGTGCCTTGCTTTCTACCTGGGTCAGTCAGACGGAAAAGGGTGCAAAGATCACCAGACGAGACAGAAAGTTCCTGTGTAAAGAAATAGGCGATCCAGTATCTCGTATACACATTGAAGTGCAAAGTTTGTAATTTAATTTTGCTTTTTAGATACAATATCTGTCTTTTCCCCTTCTCACACTGCATGCAGATGAGAATAGCAACATGAGACTCTCCCAGGCTACATGGATCGCCATCGCGTCTTTCATCGTTCAGAGCAGGAAGAGCCCTTTCAACAGTCAGGACAATGACATTCTCAACAGCCTGGAATCGCAGGGTCTGGGGACTTGGCTCTTCTCTCTCGTCTTGTTCCAGGTCGGTGCATGGGTAAATGGGTAAAGAAGCTGTTGCCGTACTCGCGTCAAAGTGATTTTGGCACTTTAGTCAATCCAACAGAACAATTTGAGTGTTGCTGTATGCTGCAGCCATCCGTTCTGATTTTTGCACCAGATTTGATCGATCGTTCAGATTTCTTCTGAATTTTCGTCTCCCTTAATTCCCGAACTTCTCCTCTCCTCTGATCGCAGATGCTTGCTTTGGGTTCGATGACGCCCCTCCAGAACCTGGGCATAGTCGCGGTGATCCTCGCTCTCAACGGGGCGTATCTGATCAGAATCGTCGGAGTCATCGTGACGGGTTACATAGCGGACATCTCTCAGCTGGTGCGGGAGGTAGACGAGGCCTCTGACCCTGCAACTGTGCTGCCTGACACAATCGTTCGGGTCCCATTCATGTGGGTCCTTCCTGTGCTCAAGTGTGTTCTTCGGCCGATATAGAAAATGATCGATAGCTCGGTCAGCAAGGACACGCTGAGGCTGGTTGACAGTGGGGAGGCACAGGGGAATGGGGACTCAGGGGGTGCCCTTACTGAGGCGTCCCTCTGTTTGTCCTCGTTCATTCTTGCTCGCTGCAGCAAGGTATTTGAGGAGATGCAGAAGGTGTCAAAGGAGGCTTTGTTGGACACGTTGGTCGAAATTGATAGTGTGGTCTCTCACATTCTTGTGAAGTGGGACACAGAAATTGTGAGTGACAGGCAGAAGACGGTGGCGTCTTTGACCAGCGTCCCGCCGCCGTCGTTCCATAATCAGCTTGCCCGGGTTGCAGAGATGCCGACGTTCAGTAGTACCGTAGTGAAGTCACCCAGCAGGCGCACCCTCCTGAACGTCTCATCAAGAAGCACAGTCCACCGGAGTCCTTTAGAAAAGTGGAGAGAGGACTCGACGGAGATACTAAAGAAGTTCCAACCCCCCAAGTGTTTTGACGAATTTCTCTTTCAATGGGCCGTTATCTGCTCTCAGAGGTCTGTCTGTCTACATGGTCCATTCTTCTCTTTGTTCTTAGCTTTTTGTGTGAACTCTAAGCAGCTCCCTCATCAGAGAGAACTCCTGCTTGTGTGCCATTGAATGACTGTAAGGTGACAATATTTGGCTTCCCACTCATTATCCCTGTTCCTCCTGATTAAGCCTCTCTATGCAGACTTGCGGAGGATGAGGAACTTGCGGCGTCTGCAGAGGGTGTGAACGATCTCGATGAGCTCTTGTGGATCACTCAGAGGCTTTTAAAGCCTCCCGTCAACGCAAAGGACGACCATCCCTTCCTCAAAGATCTAGAGGTGGCAAGACCCATGTAGGCACAGGCGGATAAAAAGAGAGGTGTGCCTGCAAGTGCACGAGAGAGACGACTCAGTCTCATCAGGGAGAGAAGAAACAGCACGATGCAAGACAAAGAGGAAGACGCACCATCTGATAGGACAGCTGAATTGACTCCATGAAGAAGGCCGGCGTTTGACATTGCAGGAGAACGTTGGGATCCGCTCGTTCGCGAGGGTCAAAGACTTCTTCTAGACGAAGCGATGTGGGCCGACCGCTCACCCAGCCCCACTCGTCCCTCCCAAGGAAAAAGTAAACGTGGAGGGAAGGACGCGGGCGGGAAGAGCAAGAAAGGGAATGGGAAAGGAAAAGCGGTGTCCCCCAGTACGCATTCAAAAACTCGATTGGCGGGGTACATGGCTGAAGCTTCCTCCACGTCTGGCAGGGGAGAGAGAGGCAATCGGTCGGGTGAATTCCGAATCGATATGGACCCGGAAAGAGGAGGGAATGATCTCAAGAAGGGGAAGAAGGGGGTTTGGGGAGGGAAGGGAAAAGGAGGAAGAGATCTGGAAGCGCCGCGAAAGGGTTCATCTGCCTCTTCAATTCTAGATGGGGAAGGGGGAGAAGAGAGATGAGAAAAAGGGGGCGCGCCAGCATCTTCACCATCATTTTTCAAGTCTTTGGTGCGATTGGCTTCTTTCAAGAAGCAGACAACTAGGGACATCGAGGGCTCAACCATGTATGATGAGGACGGAAACGCCTCAACAGCTTTCGGTTTGGCATCGCTTGAAGAGAGCAGTTCCTTCGAGACTGGGAGGAACGCAGGGCGTCTCTTCGGTTGCGTCGTTCCGGAGAGGTTACGAAAGAGCGGGTTCCCTCTGCGGCCTTCGCAGCTGAAGAAAGTGAGTGGAGTTGAATGGAGTCCAATGGAAGGTGATGGATCTCTCTGTTTGATTGGATATGCACACCCCAGTCACATGAGATTGGAAGGAAAGATCTGCACTTGCCCTTTCGTATTTCATTCGTTTTTCTCCTTTGCCCCTTTCTTTCGGTTCGTCGGTTGAGTGCTTTTTGTTTCGTCTCTTTACTCCTTTCGTTCTTCACTTTGTCACTCCATCAGCTGCCGAATTCTACCTCCCTGCATATGTGTGTGTATGTGTGTATGTGTGTGTGTGTGTGTGTGTGTGGCTGCGTGCAGGTGGGAGACGCTTTCTTCTCTTTCGGTCAGAACGCCGTCCTCCTCGACTCGACTGCCAACCTCGACGACGTCCTCAGAGCCCTCCGCACATTCCTACAGATGCACTCAACCGTTATTCTATGGGTCAGTCAGCCAGCTAGTCAGACACTATCCGCATATTGGCCGAGCCAATTACATCATCGGAACTACAAAACGGATGACGAAAATGAAAGAGGAATCTCGTACCGAATCGACCTTTCGACTTCTCCCCTTGCCTTCCCTTACTGTTTCAATGCAGCACTATCTCTGCTTCATGAGAGCGAAGAAGAAGATTCTAGACTAGGCAGCGATGGCGGTGGTCGCTCGTTGGGTGCGGTATATCCGGGATCGGGTCGCTCAGGCTACCACAGACCCCCCCATCCTGGCCCTCCATCTGCATTACAACAAACCAGGCGTGCCACTTTTAGGTCCGGATTTCGACGGCGAGGGCGCACAGGAAGAAGACGAAAAGAAAAAACGAGATGGAGGAAGCAGCAGCTCGGTTTCCCTCGTCTCTCAGCTGTCGGATGTCGAGGTCAATGTGTGGTGTTCTGCGGTCCATACGGCTCTCACGGTGGTGAGAGATAAAGCAAAGGAAAGGGGGGTACGGCCGAAGTACCGGTTAGTGTGTTGGTGTGGGGGTCCACCAGACTTCTTCCAACAACAATGTAAGGATGGGTGTAAGGGTACTGTGGGTGGGTTGCCGTGCTTGTCTTTGTTGACTCCAGATTTTTCAACAATTCAACTTACTGCCTTCAGCTTCATCTTTGACGAAATTATTCATGCGCCCACCAAAAAGGTCGATGTATGTTCTTGCCTGCCTGCCTACCTGCAGATTTGTTGAGGACGCACACCTTCCCAAGAGCCGTCGTCAGAGGGGCCCATCGACGAGAGGCAGAGGGAGAAGGATGGACGAGAAAGGCGGCGAACAAGGTCTTTGTGACTATGCGTTTGTGGAACTGCCTCTCTCCAAGCATTTTGGGGTGATGCACCTGGGAGGCAACCCTGACTTCAAGGTCTCTCTTCTTTCGCTCTCTCTCTCTCTCTGACTCTCTTTGTATGTGTGTGTGTGTGTGTTTGTATCTACGCGCACGCGCGGGTGTATGTGTGTTATCGTATGCATGTGGGTATGCCTTTGTCAACATGTTTCACTCTTCACTTTTTCTCTGAAGCTGATATACTTTTGGATCCATTAATCTCCCTATGGGTTTACTGTCAGTCCCCGTCCATCCCCAGTATGTTTTCTGAACAAAACTGAAAGAAATGACAAAAAGTAAAAGATTTTTTGTCCCCCCTGCTTATGTGCCTGTCTGCCTCCGAGTCTATGCGAATAAAAGAAAGCCAATAGGCGGATGCCTAAACCGTGCAGCTATCAGTTGTTCCAACGATCAAACACCGCTTCTAGGTCGCTTCCGTCCACGGCCTGGCCCTGGAGTGTTGGCTTCCTCTGGCCCCTAGCCCCTCAATGAAGGAGAGCGCTCCTGAGGAGGGGGAGGTGGACCTTGATTTGTTTGGGGCAAGTGAAGGGGAGGAAGAAAAGGGGGAGGGAGAAAGAGGAAGGGATGAGGGAATGGAGTCGGAGGAGGAAGATTGGCTTGAACGGGCTCTCCCTGCTCCGTTTGTGAGAGAAGACAGAGACGAAGTTTACTCAGGTCAGCTTTATGCTCAATCTATTTCTGTCCATCTTCCTTGCTTTCTGCGAAGGCTGCCTGTTGCTGTCTTTTCGTTTCTTATCCTTTTATTTTGGGGTATGTGTGATGGACAGACAACTGCATATGACATATTGGTTTTGATTTTGAGACTCGTGCAACATGTGTCGTTTGAAGTTGAATGTTCCGGTATGCACTGGGCTCTTAGACTAAGTAGGGTCTGAGGTCCCTAGCCATTATCTTTTTTCTGTCTGCCTGCCTGCCTCCCTGTGTGCTTGCAGTCAACGTCAGCGACGCAGATGAAGTACAGCCCGCTCCTCGCCGGTGAGCCAAAAAAGAGAGAAAACAAGAACAGAAGACTTGGAGAGGCTTCTTGGTTTTTAAACCAGGAAAAGTCGCTTGTTTATTGAGAAACGTGCGAGCGTGAGTGAACTGCTCTGGATTGGACAGGCTACGACTGGCTTCTTCTTTTCTTTTCAAGTTTTTCTTTCTAAATGCTATGGAGAGCAAAGTGGTGTTTTCTACCGAGCAGAACGCATGACTCCTGCTTGCCTTTTGCCATTTGCCCTGAATGCATGGAGTGTATCCAACGACTGAACATATGCAGGCAATCGGCAGAAGAGGCCGACAAGTCTTTGGAGGGGGCGTCTTCTTCGTCTTCGTCTGCCTCTTCGTTTGAAGGATCTGACTCTGGCTCTAGATGTTCAGAGTCTTGGGAGGGGTTGGAAGGGAGGGGGGGAGGGAGTCAGGAGGCAGAAAAGGGGGGAGGGGGAAAGACAGATCAGAACCTAGAAGCAGAAGCGGAGCAAGATGGAGGGAGAGGAAGAAGAGAGGGATGAGGAAGAAGACGAAGAAAAAGAAGATGAAGAGGATACAAAAGAGGCGGAAGAAGAAAGAACGGTTTTCGAAACCGCCAAGGAAGAAGAGACGGCACCTATTCAGCAGGAGAGAGATCAGGGAAAGCAGCAGAAAAATGAAGAAGGGGAGAAGGACAAGGAGCCCCCAAAGCTTTCCGATGGTGTCTCCCTTGGCATGCGTAGTCGTCTGGGCATCTTTTGGTATGATGCGGCATGTTCTTTCCGTCCCCTGGGCTTGAAGGAAGAGACGGAGAGGGTGAAGAGGGGGGAGACAAACTTGGTGCTGCAAGAAGATAACGACTCGGACTCATCTGACAGTCAGACAGCAGAAGCAGAGAACGAACAAAACCCACGTCCCCCCACAGACAACGGGCGAGATGCAGACCAGCAGCTTGACAATCTGCTTCTAGGATACCCAGATCCTGGATCAGACTCGGACTGACTGACCCACTGATTGTGAGCAAGTCGCTGTCTCATGATGGCCAGAGAAAGGCCGCCTGGTTTATGGCCGATTTCGGGCTTACTCACTAGAAGGACGGAATGACGCCTCCGGCCTGTCGATAAAGAGAGTCCCTCAAGAGAGACATGCACAAAAGCCATGCACACTGAATCTAGTCAATGACTCCTCTTGATCCGAGCCTGCTGTTCCTGCTCACTCCCTTGCTTGCCCATGTATTGGCCTGATTGATTCTCTCCCTCCCTGGCTGGTCCTCTGTCAACCCCTGTCTTTATCTCCGCCCTCACTGATGCTTCCGCGATATTTGTGTGAAGGAGTCGAGTCAGGACACAAGTATGAAGTAGTGATGTATATACACACATGCATAAGTGCACGCATAAATTAATGAATAAGAGAATGAATGAATGAACGAACGAATGAATGAATGAATGAATGAATGAATAAATGCATAAATGAATGTGCGATTTCATAAATGTTTCAATGAAAAATGAGATGATCAAAATTTGACTTAGTAAATGAATGAACGCTTCAATGATGGGATTTTTGGAGCAATGGCATACACTTTGTTATGATGATCATAGGATCTTGATCGATGCATGATTTTGGGGCCCCACTGGCCCGCGTTATGAATATTAAACCATTTGTTGATCACTTTGATTTTTAAAATCTTCACATAAAAAAACAATTCTTTCTTCATTATTTGATGATCATTATCATTATTTATCATCGTTAGTAGTAGTAAATTCATTACTGGCATTTTTTAATTGAAAGTAAAAACTTTAGACCACGTAGCCTGAGTGTGGGGTAGTATGGGGGCTGCATGGCAATTACCTGTGTAGAAACCTATGTATTTTCATTCTAAATCTTATATCGTATTTAATTAAATTTCATCTATATATATTAATCTAAACATGTGTGCATATATGTGGTTGTTTGGGGGTTATGATAGAACATATGCACGCATGTTTCACTATACTATATAATGATTGATTGATTGATTGATTGATTGATTGATTGATTGATTGATTGATATGTTCCGCCCTATAATATTATAATTTTGTTAGACTATAAACCCGTCTAATTTTATCATAAATTACAGTTGTTCTTCTTTGTTCTAACTTTTTTTTTGTGTGTGTATGTTTTTCTTCTGGTCTCTGCTCTCTTTTTTACCTTATGATGATTCACATTCCTAGCTAATGCAATAGACAATCTTTCACACTGAACTTCTAGATGTATATAATTTCTTAAGCTAACAATGACATTGTGTACATATATGATGGCGGCATTTAAACATCGTTCGGGCCGCTTCAACGCCAGACTCCACTGCTGTATAATTTTTTTCATGCTATATAATTTTATGTACAACTGCAATTATAAGCTGTATATATTTTTTTTCATGCTATGCTGTATAATTTTGCGCACAAGAAGTCAGGGTCACGACAACGTCTGCGCGCGATGCGCGCCCACTCTCGTGTACGTATCGATCGCGCAGTTTGCATGCATGCATGCATGTGCACGGGAAATGGAAATTAAGAGACAGATCGATCGGTCGATATGCGCGTGGATCCTACATTTGCATGTATGCCTGCTTCCTGCTTCATGGCAACTTGCCTCTGTGCTATACATTCGAAGGGCCACCGCTTTGTTCATGCTCAGGGGTTCCTTCGACTTTGAGAGTGCCGGTGAGTGCAAGGGCATATTTGTAGGTGGGGCCGGGTTGATTTTGACTTTTGTTCAGTGTCTACGCACTATACTGCCTCCACCGGATGCTGGTCCACCTGTGAATCCCCGTTGTCGTCGATAGAGGCTGCGTGGACCTCATGTTGGGGAGGCACCAGCGACTCGAGCACTGGTTGGGGGAGCTCTCGCATAAGACCCATGGAGGCAGGAGTTCCGTGCAGCACCAGCTCCCTTCTTCCCCTTCGGGGGCTGTCTCCGGATTCGGGAAGGAGGGGTGTGTGAGGTCCGACTTCACCCAGAGACCCTCGGTCAGTGCTGAAGGATGCATCCCTCGCGCAATTTCCTTTCCACATGCAGTCGAAACGTCAACTCTCGCATATATGTGTATTCAAGAGCGCATGCATTTACGTATCCGAGCACGGTGTTTGGACCCATGGGTTGTGAGAACATTGCACTACATACTCATGACGCGTCCGTACTTCTGCCACTCTGTAGTGCTGCACCGATGGTCTTTGCCTGAATAGAAATGTGTAGGGCAAGCAAACTGTTGTGATGGGATGTAACCCGTCTCTCTCTCTCTCTGTTTGCATGCATGCATGCGTGTACACGTGCGTGCATGCATGCGTTCGCGCGCGCGCGTGTGTATGTGTGTGTGTGTACGTGTGTGTGAGAGAGAGAGAGAGTCTGCATCTGTATGTGTGTGTGCATGCAGAGATGGAATGCGAGTGGAGGGGACACGAATGACGAGGTCCTGGGTGGAGGCGCTGTTGTGCATGGGTCTCTCGAATTGGGTGCCGAGGTCCAGAGGCAGCGCTCCGCTTTCCTTCTGCAATTCGGTCAAAAGAGGAACTTCTCGGAAGTCGATGCCTCCACAGAAGTTGTGGGGGCGCTCCGACAGGCTCTAGACGATGAGGTAAGGGGAGAAGAGGGGGGGGCTGTCGTCTCAAAGCGTATTCGTACCTTCTCATCCGTATTTCAGTTTTTCAAGAACCAACGCGAAAAGCGGTTGGAAGCGGTTGGAAGCACCTGATTGCAGATTCCGTGTTCAGGCTTTCCAATGCGAGGCTCCAAAAGAAACGGGAAGAGGAGAGCGGAAGATTGGAAAGGAATGGAATCCGGTACGACGGACGAGAAGCAGGATGAAAAGAGGGGACAATTCGTTGCGAAGAATGTCTTTTGAATTCTAGCCTTGTTGTGTAGTCCCACTCAGTCTGACGGTTTTGAAGGCACATATCTCAATCTGTGTGAACATGCATATGAGTGGCATGTGTGTGCATCTCTATGTGTGTTCACATAATCGTTCAGATTCTGTTAATGAAGGACGAGCTGGAAGTCCTGAAGGATGTGGTCAGTTTGAAGGGGGGGAACGGGGGTGTCCCCGACGAAGAACGAAGACGGGGTTGTTTTATTACTTCCGATGCTCGACGAAGAAGGGTCTATACATGACTTCTTGACTTTCAGCATGCGCCATGGCTACTGTTGGTGCACGGGCCGTGATTCTCTTTTCGCGCACTCGACACTCGAACGTCTGAATTCTGGTCGAATGCTTTGCGTTTTTCTTTCGCGTTTCTTTCGGGCCCAAAGATCGGGTGTCTGCCCGTTGTATCTATCGGATTTTCTTTTAACATCCCTCTCCCCACCCTCCCTGCACATGGAAATGCAAATAAATAAATGCAGGTGCGAGCCCTGGAGCGTCACTCCGTGGCGATGGACGAGAGTTCGCTTCAACTGAAAACGGAAAACATGGTGGGTGAGTTAGTCAACATGCATCTTCGCTGGAGCAAGATTCACACATGATCTGCGGATTTCTCTCGGAAAGGAAGAGTCAAGACTTGAGAAGGACTAACGAAAACGAGGCAAAATGGAAAAGGACAGAAAACCTCTTCTCTTTGTATTCAGATTCATCCTTCAAGAGCGAGTAGGATGATACTACGCAAGTAGACAGGCATGAACATTCTCAGACGCCATTGTGCCGCAACTTCTATCGCGTACGAGTTTCTCGAGTACGCAAAAGAGCCGGAGAGATGGGTGTGGAGATCAAAATGGACTCACGGCTGTTGTCGCTTCTTGCCCACCCATTCGTCTTCTATGTGATACCCATTCACATTCTCGGCGACAAATTATCGAGTGCCCTTTCTGTGTTCCGATGTGAGAGAGAGCAGCTCTTGAAGGACCTCTTTGCGGCGGGACATGCTCAGCTGCTTGCGTGTGCTCATGGAGAGGGGGGGCAGCGGAAGTCTCAGACGCAGAGGCAGAGTCAGAGTCAGAGGCGCCAGGGGGGAGGGGGGGGGGCAGCGGGGGAGTGGGGCCCTGTTTTGATCGACGCGGTGACTCACGTGCAGAGACTTTTGAGACTGGG
Source organism: Chromera velia (assembly GCA_018398765.1). Taxonomy (NCBI): domain Eukaryota; family Chromeraceae; genus Chromera; species Chromera velia. Next base: position 33,516 of record JAHBMJ010000465.1, on the reverse strand, counting down.
TGGGTGTTTCTTTTTTTTGTTGGTAGCAGATTCACTGGAAGGAGTTTGACGCATTGCCTGGCTGTTTAGTTTTCCGGCTGCCTGCCGGCTTCAGTGACTGACTGACTGTCTGAGTGACTGACTGACTGTCTGAGTGTGGTATTGATTGATTCGTTGTTGTGGTTCTTTTGGGTTTTTTGGTGGGCTTTGCCTGTTTGTGTGACCAACTTGGCTCTTTCAACGTTGGACGGGTTGGTGGGCATTCTAAAGTGATGGCTGAACGGCTGGCTAGACGAATGAATGAATGAATGAATGAATGAATGAATGAATGAATGAATGAATGAATGCGAAAGCAGACAGTTCACTCATGTTCATGTGTATTTGTGCTTGTATGTACACGTGTGTGTGTGTGTGTGTGTGTGTGTGTGTTCATTTCAAACGACGTATCGGATCAAAAGTTTTCGTTTGTTGCATCTTCTTGCAGATTCTCTTCTGATGACCAAACAAATACTGAACAATGTTAGTCGACAAAATGGATCGAAAAGGATTGTTTCAAAGAAAGAAAGAAAGAAAGAAAGAATTTCTCAGTTCAAATGAAGTAGACAGCAACAAAAGCCGCTTGTGACTCAGATAAGTAGGTACGGCCCACGGGAAGTAAGACAGACTGGCTGACAAAGAGGCAGGGAGAATGATGGTTTCTGTCTTGGTTTAGATTCAGTCTGCTCTGTAATTCTTCAAAATGTACTCCGCTATCGTTCCATAACACCTACTGTAACGCTCCCACATTCAAATCGGTCTCTCAAACAAAGGGTGAAAAGGAGCCGACAGATCAAAAGAAGGGAATTGCGTGAACGGGATCGCAACCACAAAATGGTGCTAGCATCTAGTTTTCTTGGGCACTCGAAATAAAGGTTTGAGAACAAAGTTCCTTAATCTTCTTCGTTCGAGTCCATCTTCTAAATCTCTCTCAGTTTGTCTCACTTGGTCTTTGTTCAATGCTCTCTTGCTGCAGAGGGAGCTGGACTTGAAAAAGATGACACTTGCAGCATGTCCCCTCTATCTGGTCTCTGAAAGGATGGCAGGGCTCTGTCGGATGGTCATCGTTCGGGTGCGTTTTTTCTTCCTTCTTTCTTCTCTTTTGTCGGTCAACTTGGGATCACCAAGCCCGTCTTGGAGACTTCAAAAAGAAATGCAGAAAGAAAACTTCGTCTGCCAAAATCTGAAAGAGTCATCACGAGTCATGGAGTCCAAAAGTGTTCTTTCAGAGACATGAGTCTGGAGGCTTATTTCTCTGAAATCCTCCCCCTTCTTTCTTTCTTTCTTTCTTTCTTTCTTTCTTTGTTTGGTTGTTTGTTTGTTCGTTTGCTTCTTTCTTTCTTTCCTTCACGAAGAAAGCCCCGGACGGTTGTTCGTGAAGTAGCATGGAGGACTTTGATGGAGGGTTCATCCATCGATCGATTCTTTTTGCATCTCTTCTTTTCTTTTCTTCTTCTCTCCCTTCTCTTTCGCTGTCCCTCTGTCTGTCCGTTTCTCTTTCTCGGCCTCCATCTCTCTTCCTCCCCCCGCTCCCCCCCTCCTCGTTCTCTCTCTCTCTCTCTCACACACACACGCAGAGAGAGAGAAAGAGAGACTCACACTTACTCATTTGCATACACTCTGCAGGCTGCGGTCGCAAGTCGGAGGCTGGAGGGGCGCATCAGGGGACACGCTCCCAAAGGAGGTTCTGATCCTTTTGCATCCGTCAAGGTGGACAGCTTGATGGCAGCTCTCTGCGACACACCTGCCCGCGAGACCAGCGGAGCAGCATTGAGGGGGGCGAAGGGAAATGGGGCGATGGCTCGAGTGAGGCTCACGGCAGACAATGATGAAAGACAAAAGGACAAAGGGGCGGGGGAAAAGGAAGCCAAAAAGAGGCAAGACGAGACAAAGAGAAAGAAACAACGCGCAGGTGACGCGATGAGAAGGGCCTCTGTGAGAGCCTCGTCGTCTCCTCTCCCTTCTGTGGAGACGAATGCTGATGAAAAACAGAAAGCGTCATCAAGCTCACTGGCTTCAGAACGGAGGGCAATCATGGAAGCCTTCAAGGCACTCGAAGAGAAAGGAGGAGAGGCAGGTAAAGTGAAAGAGGAGGTGTTTGCGTCCATTGTCAAGGCGTTTGCAGACGAAATGAAAGTACCGGACGCACAGATGGATGTAAGTCAGTCACTTTGCTTTTTATCAAAATCCCAAGCACCTGCTTGCATACGTTGAACTTTAATGTCTTTGACCCAGCTAAAATCACAGGCTTCAGTGCTGCCTCCATGACAGTGCGAAAGCAGGTCGAAATGAAAGTCAGCAGAAAGGCGGCGGATGCACATGGCCATGCTTAGTTTGGGAGTGAGAGAGGTAGCCTGAAAAATATGAGGCCTTCATAGCGTTCTTTCCCGCAATGTTTGCGTACGACCGTTTCTCTGGTTTTGGTCTCCTTCACTCCTTCCCTCCCTTCCTCCCCCCCCCGCCTCTCTCTCTGTGTATGTGTGTGCATATGTCGGAATCTGTTTCTCGCTTTCTCCTGAGGCTTGCAGTCCCTCCTGGTTTCCGTGCCAAAGGCGATGAACGGGTTCGTTCTGTACGCTCCTTTTGTGGAAGCCTTCGCCGACTGGTGCGCTGGGGGAAAGAGAAGGTCGAGCAACATAGGGGGAGAGACGGCAATCGCATCACAGCGACATCTGTCGGTTGCTTCGAACTTTGTGGAGACTCAAGACTTGAGGATCTCCTTCTCTCTCACCCTGACACAGAATGAGAGAACCAAATGGGGTCTGCCGCTCCCCCCTGGGGTGGCCAGTGCTGTCACATCTGCACTGGGGTCGGCCTCTGGTGACCTCTCGGAGGTCACAAGGGGCGCTCCATCCAGTCAAGAAGACAGAGGTCCCATCGCACTTGCAGAGACCATTCGAAGTGCCCGAACGGCGGAAGTTCGCGCAGAGCGATTTCGTCTTATCTGCGGACGGTTGTCTGCGTGTTTGGAAAACCGTAGACGGCGGTGGGAGGCAGAGAGCCGTCAGAATCGGCAACGAGCAGCCCTCCTCGAAGATGCGGTAAGAAAGATGAAGGCAGCAGGGGGAAATTTTGGGTCCGGGTCGAGTGCAAGTGCGGCACTTGCAAGAAGCTTCCTCATCAGCAGAATAGACGACTGGATCGAGGCACTAGATAATGCAGGCACCTCCTCGGGGCCCCATGGTCATGCTGGAAAGAGCGGAAGGGGGAAGGGGGGTTATCTGGGAGAGTGCGGCATTTGTGGGCATTTGACGAAAGCTCTGGCTGGATCTGACGGAGAGGGGTGGGGGCACGGATGGTCCTTGTCTGATGAGTTGACGTTCCTCTCGGGAGAGGAGGGGGCTGGGTGGGGTCTCTCCGCATGGGCTTTGGAGGCTCTCTGTGGAGGGTGTGAAGAGGGGGGGGGCAAATACAGAGACAGGGAAGAAATGGTCGGTATGCTTGTTTATTCCTCTTTTGGGTGTCCTTACTTTTCTGTGGCCGTTTTGATTTGCAGGCATCTACTGCCACGACAGATACCGCTTTTCAGTTGATATGTGTAGGCGGAACCATGCAGTTATTGGTCTGATCAAAATCTGGGCATTCGAAGCAAGACGTGATGTGCTGCTCTGTGCCTTGATGGTTGCAGGTCAGCTGCGACTGTGGCAGACAGGTGCCGAAACGACAGCTGGATGTGCACAGACTGACGGGTTGCGCTCACCGAGTGTGTGCGTGTAGAAGGGCGTTCAGGGATCTGCCCGCCCTCTCTGCGCACAAGCAGACGGAGTGTGCCCTCGGCCAGGTTCGCTGTGAGTGCGGTGCCCTTGTGAGACGTGCGGACGTGGTGAGGCACAGGGAGGAGGAGTGCGTGCTGTCGGAGGTGCCGTGCGAGTGTGGCGCCTGGGTGATGAGGGCCGAATTGGAGGGACATCGGAAACACAGTCAGTGAATGAGTGAGTGAGTGAGTGAGTGAGCAGGTGAGTGAGTGAGTGAGTGAGTGAGTGAGTGAGTTTGACAGTCTATTGGTCGGTTAGATGGTTCATCAAGTCAATGAAGAAATCCAAAAGAAAAGTCCCTCCCGCTTAAGAAAGAGGGGCCAGTGGAGAGCTTGAAAGAGAGGGACTGAGGCATGAGGGAAAAAATGGACGCGTCAGAGAGGAACAGAACGAAGAAACTGAATGGAAGAAGGACACTGCGTTCTGCTGATCAATTTGACTGAAAAGGTGATCCCTGCACATGTTTACCGCAATGCCTGATTGCCTGAAAAAACAGCAGCCTGCTTCCGACGAGTGTGCGACTGCGGAGAGCGGTTCGAACGTCCTGCCTCCCTGGAGAGCCACAAGACCTTCGACTGCGATATGGACAGGACAATGTGCGCATGTGGAAGAGCGGTGCGTTGTTTACAGTTGCGTTGTCTTGTTTGTTGATTTTGATGTACGCCTCCACAGTCCACATTCCTTCCACTTCTCCCTTTCCTGAGGGAATCATGCTACGCATATTAGAAGCAGCGAAAGTGTGAGCGGGTGATTTCAGGAGAGGGTGATTTGACGAATGGCCCCCCTTCTGTTTTGAAATAGTTACACCGTCTCTGCTTGCTTTGGTTTTGATCTCTTTCATCCTGCCAGTCTACATGCACTCCTGTGTCCAAATGGCTTGCTCTCTGTCCCTTCTCTCTTCTTTCACTGGTTTCAATCTCTGGTGTCCGTACGTGTTCAGATCTACACACCGGCTTTCGAGCGACACCAAGAAGTGGAGTGCGAACTGCGGGTGGTCGACTGCCCCTCTGGTTGTGGAAGGCAAATGTGGGTTCTCCTTCTTTTCGTATGCGAGAGAGACTCTGTGTTGGGTGGGGCGAATGGGGCGGGGGAGGGGGAGTTGGTGTCGAATTTGTTGAGGCCTTTCTTTGGTGTCGTCATCCGGAGGTAAAAGGAAACAGACTGTTTCTTTGGTTGAAAAATTGTTTTTCTTCAATGGGTTTTGTTTTTGCGTCAGGAACTTTTCTTGCATGCCAATTGATGAAATCAGACCAAACCGTTCATTCATTTCCGCTTTCCTGAATGTTTGCTTGCAGGTCTGCCACTGTCCTGCGACTACACTCTCGAGCTTCATGTCTCGTCGCTTCGACGCACTGCAGGAGATGCAAGCAGGGCGTCTCCAGAGGGAATTTGGCTCTCCATCTGGCAGAGAGGTGTTCGTTGTCGAGGGACACGTGTGAGTGCGGGGAAGCGATTCCAAGGGGGTCGATGGAGGAGCATAAAAAGAGCGACTGCAGCTGCCAGGTCATCAAGTGTGAGCAGTGCGGCGAGTCATTCGAGAGGGGAGACCTCAAGAGGCACAAAATGGAGACGTGTGCTGCCATGACGGTCAGTCTCTACGAAGAGCCGTGCAGATCATGCTCATGTTCGCTGATGTCTTCGCCATGCTTGGCACGTATTTTCTGTATTGAGAGGGCATAGAGCATCGAGAGGGATGGCATCAGGAGGGCATTGTGTAATTGATATCTTTCCTTTTTATGGTAACGTTGCTTTCAGGTGACGTGTGAGTGCGGGACCCAACTGAAGAGAGGAGACAGGGGGCGTCACTGGCGCATGTCGTGTCCTGTGAAGAGGGACTTGTGCGAGAAGTGCGGGGAACTGGTGGCAAGGGGGACCCTGGAGGCCCACGCAGCGTCGTCCTGTCCTCAGGTAGAAAGAAATATTTGGGTGCATGGCCGCTCTTTGAATGCATTTGGTTTTGTCGTTTTGGAGCTAGAGCTCATTCCATACGCTTCATTGGGCTCAAAACAGGTCTATTGCTGCAACGGCGTTCAAATAATTCTGCTTGGTGTGTTGTTAATGACTAATTCTGTCTCCTCAATTCGTTTCTCATTGTGTATTCGTTCTTTGGGGACATGGTTCTTCATCCCGTAAGTAACTCTCCTTTTCCTTTCTGGTGGTGCAGAGAGAGGTTCGCTGTCCGCGCGGTTGTGGAAGTCTCTTGACCCACGAGAGCCTCGGCAGGCACGTGCGCAGGGAATGCCCTGTGCAGGAGGTGGAGTGCGAGTGCGGTGCGAGGCCGAAGAGAGCCCATCTCCTTGCACACAAAGAGGAGGAATGTCCAGAGGCCCCAGTCACGTGTGGGTGCTTTGCTGTGGTGCGACGTCGGGATCTGGGTGCTCATGTGCGGGAGGGGTGTCCGATGACAGACGTGACGTGCGAGTGCGGACAGAAAGTTCCGAGGATGGACATCAGAGCGCATCGCCTGACTGAATGTCCCGTATTCGAGGTAGGTAAAAGGATGGAGACACAGACAACCAGACAGACTTACAAACCAACGGACAGACAAACAGACCGACCGACAGGCAGATGGACTCAAAAACACTCAGACAGAGAAACAAGAAAAACAAATGGACAAACGGACAGACAGAAACGTGCCGACAGGTATGAAGGCACATAGGCAGATGGAGAAGGCGACAGAGTGAGATGGGAGAGAAGTAAAGGCATTGTCTGCGGTTTTTGATTTTTGTCCTTCTTTGACTGCATCTTCTGTTCATCTGGTATTCTCTTGTCAGGTTGAGTGCTCCTGTGGGCGATGGATGGAGAGGGCTGAGTTGTTGGCCCACAGGGAGGAGTCTTGTCCTCGTGCTCCTATTGTCTGTGTATGCGGGAAGAGACTGCAAAGGCGTCATCTGGAGGCTCACAGGGAGACTGACTGTCCCCTCAGTCTGGTCTTCTGCGATTGTGGAGAGGCAAAGGAGAGAAGACAGATGGCCGCACACAAGGAACGCGAATGTACAGCTGCCGGCGTGGAATGTCCCAACGGGTGCGGCGCCCGAATGCAACGGCGGGATGTGGACACTCACAAGAGCACTGTGTGTCCAAAGGAAAACGTGACCTGCGCGTGCGGACAAGACATGACCAGGGAGGCCCATCAGCAGCACCGCCTGGCGGAATGTCCTGTCGAGAAGGTCTGTCTCTTGGAGAGATAGCATATAAAAGGAAGGCTTTATTTTACTGGGAAATGTAGAGAAAAATGGCTGCCAGCATTCTCTTTGTTTCCCGTTTGTGATCCCTGAAGTGGGATTTGATGATTGATTTGGGGATGGGAGACTAAATGTGTGAGATGCGTTCGGGAATCTTTTGGTTTGCTGCTTTGCTGCCTGCCCGCCTGCAGATCCGATGCGAATGCGGTCGTGAACTCGAGAGGAGAACTGCGGCAGAACACAGGGCAAAGGACTGCCCAGCAGTGAAGGTCAGGAAAATCTTTGCTTTGTCTTTGCTCTTCTGACCGCTGTCTACGGACGAGCGTCGTGAAGGCCAACAGATAGATCTACACCCCCTTTCTCGGAAGCTTCAAACCTGAACCAAAACACGCATATGCACAATGACTTGTCTATGCACACATTCATTTTCATGCTGACGGACATACACACAGAAACACACATACTTGCCAATCCGTACGCTTTGGATCTCTCTCCCTCTTTCTCGATCCATCTCTCTTCGGCTTTTTGCAGAGCGTGCTTTCAGCTCCCAGTCTGATCTTTCGTAAAAAGGGAAGAAAGACGAGGATCCTTTCTTTTCATCGCAGTTTTTTTTGCATCAACTTGTACGGCCTCAATCCCTTCCCAGGTCAAAAAAAGAGTTAAATAAGAGACCCAAGAGTCTCCAATATCAAAGAAATGCCCCTCTACTGATAATATCAAAATTCCTTTGCAGATCCCATGCGACTGCGGAGTTCTTGTGAGGCGAGACCGAATGACCGAGCACGCAGTCACCGAGTGCACACTTGGCAGTGTCAGTTTCTTCAAGTGCCTGACATTAGAGACAGAAATCATTCTGTTATGAGAATAAACTTCTTCTTATAATACCGAGCTCGCATTAAAAAATGATTATTTTGAGGAGTCTGACCCGCGGTAAGAAAGAACAGAAGCAAAAGATGACGAGAAAAGAGACTGGCTGACAAAGCACTTGAGAGCCAGTGCGAGCTAACTTGACCACAGACAAAGGGACGGGCAGACAGGTTGACAGACGTCCAGGCGAAGAGACTGCCGGAGGCACAGCCAAGAAAACAATTGCGGCAATCAATGGGGGGAGAGGACCGCACATAGTGAGACATGTCCATAGATCCGGTGTGTTTTGCCCTTTTCACATTTCCTTGCTCTCCCTTGCTCCCTCCCCTTTCAGGCTGTGTGCGAGTGCGGGGAGGTGATGAAGAAGGCCGCTCTGCCAGCTCACCAGGCGACCGAGTGTCTGATTGCTCACACTGTGTGTGCCTGTGGAGTCATGATTGTCCGAAAAGACATGGAGGCCCACAGCGAGACAGAATGTCCCGCAGCACAGGTCCGTCGGGCTCAGCTCCAGGATGCAGAGTTTTCTGTTTCCTATGGGGACTCATGTCTACGCAGCACATGGACGCCAGCAGTCCAAAATAACATGCGTTTGTAGGACATCTATGCCAGCTGTGTGACACGGGCATGCTTGTTTCTCTGTTGATCATTTCGACATTCACGTGGACTATGAATGCTGCGTGAACTGCAGGTCGAGTGCGTGTGTGGCGTTCGGCTCTTCAGAAGGGAGCTGGCAGGGCACCTTGAGAGCGCCTGCGGGATGCGGGAGGACCCGTGCAGCTGCGGGGTGGTCTTGCCGAGACGGCAGATGCAGAGCCATAAGGCATCTGAATGCAGACTTCGCCTGGTAGGTCCCTCACCTCCCGGCCAGCGCTCCTCCATCCTTAGGCAGCTAGAGAGATTCCTTCACCTCCCTCCCCGCGCTCTTCCACCCATGGGCAGCTAGAGAGACTGACTCTTCATTCGACTCACCTTAAAGTCCGACTACTCCTGTTTTTTGTGCGCTCACTATCTGTCTGCTGTCTGCAGGTCCCCTGTGCGTGCGGTGAGGTAGTGAAGCACGAGGACCTAGAGGACCACAGAAACAGAGAGTGCCCTTTCAGAACCGTGCCCTGTGATTGCGGTGCAGAGGTGGCGTCCGTGGCTGTGGGCACGCATTTGACCAGACGTGAGTGAAAAAGACTAGCTGTCGCATTTGGCTTTATCGGAGTTTACGCACGTCTCTGCCTCTGTTCCGCCTGTTGTCCATCGACCGCCTTCAGCATTCAAATGCATCCCTGGACTTGTATTTGCGTCTGCCTGCCTGTCTTAACCTGCTTGAACTTCCTGCAGTTTGCCCAGAGAGAGTCTGCGCTTGCGGTGCCGGGTTCACGGGAGTTAAGGAGCTTCAGGAGCATTTGACCAGCGGGCTCTGCCCCCTGAAAGCCGTCAGTCACTCTTCTGCTCTTCAAAGACTGCCCGTTTTCTTTGAAACAACATGACGGCTCCTGAAAAGTATTCGCGCCAGGGGGTCAGAAAAAATACAGAAGGCAAAACAGGGCTAAAGGGGGGGGCTTCGGCGGATGTGAAAGTTCTTCTTTCAAAGGTCCGAAATGTAAAATGACCTAAGCAGCATATGTAGGAGGAAAGACGTCAAACAGCTGGGGTATCAAGCTTTGCTCACCCCCGCGGCAGCTTTTGACCATCATTCACTCATGCACGCACGCAGGTCCCCTGTGGTCAGTGCGGGAAGAGAGTACCGAGAGGCCTCCACGACAAGCACAAGGCGGATGAGTGCCCCCAAACTCTGGTGGGTTGGTTGGATGGATTGATGAGGTAGGGTGGACGGATGGATGGTTCGTTAAAGTTTGAAGGGCATTGGAGCGTGTATTTTTTCAGTAGTGGGGCTAAGCGGGCTGATTCTGGTTGCATCTTGCTATCCCTGTATTTCTTCTCTTGGAGATTGATGTCTTTCTTTGTCAAGGACTCTTTTTTTGCGTCAGTCCACCCATTCTTCCTCCTGTCTGTACCCCGACGTACCCCGACTGTGGTGCACTGCAGTTAGAGTGCAGCTGCAGCCGCCTGATTCCTCGTGAGGGTCTCGCAAAGCACAAGAAGTCGGAGTGTTCGGAGAGGGTGGTGACATGCGAGTGCGGGGAGAGCGTGCGCATGGGCAACCTGAATCTCCACCTCCGTACAGGTTGGTCTTGCCCACGGAGCAGAGACAAAATTACCTACCCAGCACACGTGTATGAATACGCTGATGCATACAAACACACACATGCAAAGGGGTTTAGAACCTCACATTCCACTCCAAGGGGAAAAGGTGTAGAATCAAAGAAGAGCTGAGACAGGGGCAGATCAACACTTGCACTCTCAGCTCCCACGTCCCTTTCATGGATTGATTTCTCTCTTTGTGTGCCGATCAGGCATTTGTTTGGATTGATGATTGGTCTCCCCCTCTGTTTGTGCAGCATGCAAGAGCCGCGTGTGCGTGTGCGGCTTTGTTGCAACTGACAGAAGCGGGCTGGCGTTGCATCAGGGAGAAGGGTCTTGTCCCCTCAGGAGGGTCGGTCAATCTTTCCAACCATATGTACAGCATGAAGTTGGCACAGCGCTCTGATTCCAGATTGAGGGGTCCCGACCCAGGAGGAAGAAAGGCTGAGTCTCTTTGTTGCTTGCTTCACCACTCGTTTCTTTCGACTTGTTTCTTGCCGTGATGTTTCTCCTAGTCTTCCTGGACGGCTGAAAACAGAGGAATCCATCTACGATTTCAATCAATCAAGTTGGTGTTTGCATGGACGGGTGGATATATTCCCTTCCTTCGTCCCTGTTGATGTTGAGGTACGCTCAAGTGCCATACACAGTGCTTTTCTCCTGTCAGTGCATCCAGTGCCTCGTTGTTCTTTCCTTTTCTGCCTTCAGGTTCCCTGCACAAACTGTGGGAGGAAGGTTCTGCTGAGAGACCACGAGACGCACATCAACCAGGAGTGTCCAAACGCACAGGTGAGAAGGGAAGCCGGAAAGGAGGGCAGAAGGAAGGGACGGGGAGAGGGTCCGTCAGGTCTAATGCCATTAGAATTGCTTAATTCTCTCTCTGTTTTGCACGCTTTGTTGTTTCTCTGTTTCTGCATGCAGATTCCCTGTGAATGCGGACAGCTTGTACAGAGATCGAAAATGGACGAGCACAGGGAGTCGGACTGTCCCCTTCGGGTTGTCAGGTGTGACTGTGGGGTGCAGACGCTTCAGAAAAGTTTGGCGGTGCACAGAAACACAGGTGGGTGCGCGTAAGGGAGGGCAGGCTGCAACTTGGAGGGTCAAAGAATGGAGGGAAAGAAAACACAGTGATTCGACTTTCAAGGATCGCGCACATTTCCTGAACTTGATGAGGGATTGCCAGTCTATAATTTGCCGGAAGCTCAAGAATGGGTATATATCAAGAGGATGACCACTGAACCAGAATTTTCTAAAAATTCCGTCCTGGAATCAATCCTTTCTTGTCTGTGCGCAGCATGTCGGCACCGTGTGTGCGAGTGCGGAGCGGCTTGCGCAGACAGGAAGAAACTTCTGGCACACCAGAACGATGGGACCTGTCTCCTTCGATTTGTCAGTGTTCACTTATATTTGTCTTTTTTCGATTTCTTCAATTTCACATGCAGAGGGACGACATTCCACACACTGACGACCTTCCCCAAGTGTTGTGCGAGACAGAGAATTTGCACGAGTTGAATTTGCCTTCTTGGTTCGTTCGTTGACGTGCGTGTCTCTGTCAAAGACGTTTGTGTGAAATTCCATTCTTCTTCTACTGACCCCGATCAAAAACTTTTCTGAGACATGCTCAAAATCAAGTCATTCTTCTGTCTCTTCTCATGCAGGCCTCTTGCGATCTTTGTGCCGCCCGCGTGGCACTTAAGGAAATGGAGGCACACAAAAGCACGGTCTGCGGAAAGCGAAAGGTCAGTCTGCTTACGGGTGGTGAAACAATCAAAGACGAAGTTGACATATTTGCTTCCTACTGGCACCTAGATTTCGATGAATCTATTCATTTTTGTGCCAATCCACCAATCTGACATTCCCCTTTTCTGCTATTCTCCCCCCATCCCCCCTTATCTGTCCTTTTGCAGGTGCCGTGCGACCTCTGTGGCATTGCAGTGCCTCAGGACTCTCTAAAGACCCACAAGGAGAGAGACTGTGCACACCGGACAACAAAGTCAGCAAAAAGGGTAGACAAAGGCAGGCAGGATTGTATGGTTGAGCATATGGAAACCACACTTATATTGAAAAATCAGAGAAAGGCTACCTGGCCTAAGCATAGCGCTTGCATCTTTCTTCGCTTCCTGACATCACATTCTCTGTCCCTCAACCTTATCCAGCGTTTTCTTGTTCTGACAGAGCGGCTGCCTGGTGATTGACGTCTGTCTGCATACGGTCCCTCTTTGTCAGGTGCGATTGCGGAGAGCAGTTGGCCTTCAAAGATCTCGGACTGCACCAAAAGACAGGTGCGTGCGTCAGTCAAGTAGGGTCGGCTAGTGTACACGGATGACTCTGGGTGTATGTACAGCAAAGCAGGAAGAGGACATTCAGTTTTAAAGGAGAGAGACAGACAGGTGCACTTTTCCCATTCCCTTCTGCGTCTTCTTTCCACTTTTTGTGCTTTTTTTTCTGGTCCACCCGCTTTCCTGATGCTCTGAGCTCTCGTGCCACCCCTACATGTTATTTGGCATCTGTTGTTGTCTCTTCTTCTCGTCCCTATGCACGTTCTGTGCCTTTCCGTTCCGTTCCAACTCGATGCAGACTGCAAAAATCGCGTCTGTAAGTGCGGCACTGCTGTGGCGGACAAAGCGGCATTGGATGCTCACAAGCAGACCTGTCCTCTCAAACTGGTGAGTCAGAAATCTGGGAAAGACCCTCCTCGTGTGTGTTGCATTGCTCTTCATACGTAGATTCAGATTCCGACATCCTGCCACTTTTCGAGATCAGAGACCACATCCACAATGATTGCATCGAGATGATTTGTGGAGGCTTCAGGAAAGAAAGAACAGAAATTCGGTCGATTCCCCAATTGGATGGGATCATGACTTCTTCCTCTGTCTTTCCTTTGCATTTTGAACCTTTAAGACCACGCGCCTGTTTGTTGCCCCTTTCTGCAGACCCCCTGCCCCCTGTGCAAGGCCAAGGTCGTCGCAAAGGACATGGAGGAGCATCAAGCCATGTCCTGCCCGAAAACGAAGGTGCGTCGCATGCCCGAAATGTGCACACCACTCTTTTGCTTTTTGTTCTCTATCTGCCGCTGCGGAGACTCTTTCTTCCGTTACTCCCTCTATTCACTGATCTCTCCATCGTTTGCGCTATCAGATCCTGTGGAGTTTCCCCTTGCCTGCACGAATGAATCTTTCAGGTGACGTGCGAGTGCGGTCAGAAAGTTTTGAGGGGAGAGATGGACAACCACAGGCGGGTCTTCTGTGCGCTCCGCCCCGTCCCCTGTGACTGCGGGTGCGACCCGATTCCCCACAGAGACCTCCAAAAGCACAGAGTCACCGGTAAGTGGGTAGAGAGGTGGGTGTAGATGTGTGATCGAAGCCTGTAGGTCAATACGGTTCGCATGTCCATCTCTTTCTTGAAATGAAGTTTTCTAACGCTTGAGCCGGTTTTAACCCATGGGCCTCTTACAAGAGCAGCAGACAAAAAGAGGAAGAAAACGGAAGTTGCAGCCGACTGAAAGAACCCGGCTCGAAGAGGGCTTCTGCGTCCGTTTGCCTTCTGTGCAACTTTATGGATCTGTTCCTTCTACCCGGCCTCCTGTCTCTTCCCTTCAGAGTGTCCCAACCGTGTGTGCGAGTGCGGCAACGCCTTTGAGGATAAGAAGGCCCTCACCGCCCACAGGAAGCAGGAGGGGGCATGTGCGTTCCGATACGTCAGTTGTTTATTCCCAAACTGTATCTACTTGACTGATTGACAGTCGCTTAGTCAATCGTTCAGTTGACAATGGAGTGAAAATCTGCGAGACAAGGAATCAAAGTCTCCAAACTGCTTGGATAATATGGGGGAGGGTGCTCTCTTTGTCGTTGCGCCGAGGAACTGCGGAATGAAAGGCATCAGATTATATACTTAAAATTGACCATACTGCTTTTCTTTGTGACCTTCCGAGCGGTTCTTATTGGATTGAGAAGACAGGCAGGTGGTCTCCCCTCTCTCTCTCCGCTGGCTGGCTGTATGGGACTCATTCAACCTATGCACGAAAAAGCGAGAATCGTGCCGACACACAGCTTTGCAGCAGAGCAGCAGACGACAGAGAGAAGACAAACACCCGCCGGTAATTCCTGTCTCCCTGCAGGTCGGCTGTCCCGTGTGTCAGCAGAAGGTCCCTGTGGAACAACTGGACTCACACGCAAAGACCCTATGTCCGCTCGCTGTGGTCAGTTCGCCATTCACCCAGGCAGGCAGTTAGAGAAGCTGTAGGGACATCAGGCCGTTTCTCTATTACCCTCGGCATTACATTGTGAGCGAGACTATATGGATGGCGGTAGCGGAACCACGCAGAAACACTTCCACCTTGAACGCCTTTCTCCTATCTCGGTTCTCCGCCCTCCCGTGGTCCCTTGTTCTCTTGGTCGTCTTCTTTCTCCCTGCACGGGCCTGCTCTTTCACCTGAAACTTCTCTGTGAAAGTCAAAAGGTCCGTGTGTGTGTGTGTGTGTGTGTGTGCAGGTCAGCTGTTCCACCTGCGGTTTCCCTGTGCAACGCTCGAAGGAGGCACAGCACAAGACGGACGAGTGTCCGGAGACCGAAGTGACATGCGACTGCGGGGAGGCAATGCGGAGACGGGAGCTCAATGGGCATAGACAGATGAGTGAGTGAGTAAGTGAGTGGGCAAAGAGAGACGGTGATCCAGGACGACAGATTGTCCAATTTCATTTCTCCGTTAACATTCATCTGAATGGTTCTCAGTCTTGTCTGCCCTCCTTTTGCCCCTCTTTTTCGCTCTCACTCCCACAAGTCCCCCCCTATGCACACTGGAAGACCCAAACGACGCAATACCTACACATAAAGATTACTGCACGCGTTAAACTTGAAGCACGATTGGTCGAAGAACAAAAGACGTATTCATATGGCAATTTGAAAAAGGAAAACACGCGCTGTCTGCAGGTTGCAAGAACCGGATCTGCAAGTGCGGCGCCCACTTCGACGACAAGAGCGCACTCCTGCATCACCAGAAGCAGGGCTCCTGCCCTTTCAGAATGGTCAGAAGACTTGCAGAGCGAAACAGAAGTGTGCACTACAGATGAACGTGTAGGTTGGTGTGAAGGAAACTCATCGGAGGCTCGGCATACATCTACAGGGAGGCGCAATTTGTTTCCTCTCGGTTCTGTGACGTCAAGTCAACGTTCAACCTTCTTTGCAATCCGTGCCAGCGTTTGTCTCCATCCATGTCTGCCTCGATGAACTTTGTTGTGATTGGAATAATAAACCTGCCTGCACATTTTCTCTTGCTCCTTCTGTCAGATCAAATGTGCCAGATGCGGAAGGACCGTAGAACAACGTCACAACGAGAAGCACATCGCGGAGGAGTGCCCGCAAGCAGAGGTCAGAACGCAGAAGCGAGAGATTGAACAGGAACACGAATACGCGATTTTCTTGAGAAACCATGCGAGCGTGAAGGAGATACGAGCACACATTGTGAACCTTTCTGACACACAAGAGACTGCGTGAAACATTTCAGAAGCCGCAATCTTTTCAGTCCTGTGCCTGACCTTCCGCAAGTGACGCTGTGAATGCATTTCAATTCAGAAAATCTCCCGTCCCTATGCCTGAACGAATGGGTGCAGATCAAATGTCACTGTGGTGCTGCCCTGAAGCGTCTGGAACTCCCTGATCACTTGAAGAAGGCCTGCCCCCTGACAATCACCAAGTGCGACTGCGGTGTGGAGGTCCCCCAGAAAGGCCTCGAGATGCACCAAAAGAAAGGTCCGTTGGTCTGTCGGGCTTGTGCAAGATCCCCTTTTTCTTTCTTGCGCATGAATCAAAACCTACTCAGGGTATTTCCATAAAGAACGTACATGCAGCCATTCATGTCCAATCTAGACTGACCCCTTCCTCGCCCACCCCACTTGCCCTCCCTGGGTGTCACGTGCAGCGTGCCCGAACCGGGTCTGCGAGTGTTTGGCGTTCTTCGAGGACAAGAGCAGGCTCGAGATGCATCTGGTGGACGGCGTGTGCCCACTTCGCCCTGTCAGTGTGTCAGCAGTGAATCAATCAATAAATCAATCCACGAGTTTTTCAATCAATCAACGAACGGTTCAGTCAGTCTTTGTGGCTTCTCCTTGACAAGTTTGGTGGTTGGCAATCGAGTCAAACGTGCAGCTAATGTTTGTCGCTCTGCTGGAAAGAGTCCTGCCATGCCTCAATGCGTCTCTTCTGCTCATCGAATCGAATGAACACATTGCACCGTCCATCAGCGCAGCCTTGCAAGGAATTGCATTCATGCACTCTCTCTCCGCCTGTGCCTTTTTGCATTGTCACCCTTTGGAAGGAAAAGAAAGCGTTTCTCGTCTTTTTTTTGCGCCTCCCATTTCTGTAGCCGTCCAGCTTCCCTCCCTTTTCCTCCACACAGGTCCCGTGCACGGCCTGTGGCACAAGCGTCGTGCTGAAGGACATGAAGGAGCACTCAGAGAAACACTGTCCACAAGCAATGGTTGGTCTGCATGCCGCGTGGATCATTCAGACAAGAGGAGAGACAGAAAGAGGGAGGGAGGGAGCGAGGCACATGCACAACTAGAGGGGGAAAATGAACAGGAAAACGAAAGAGGTTGACACTCGAAGAGAGAAAGCGGAGAAGTCTTTTCCGCGAATGCTGACTGATCTGTCTGTGTCTTTTTATGTCCCCCGATCTCAAGCTCCTTTCCAAGTGTTTCTTTCACTAATTTGCCGTCAGTCAGTGCCACATATTCCTCTTTGGTTTGCGCCCTTTTAAGTTCCGTCGCGCATCTGGAGTGAGCTATGTGAGCCTCTTAGAGAAAAAGAACAATAGCCCAGCTCTTATGTCGATTCAATTGTTTCCTCTCTCTGCTTCCTTGCTGGGCTTTGCAGGTGAAGTGTGTGTGCAAAAAGGAGATGCCAAGGAAGGTGCTGGAGCACCACCAGGCCACTCAGTGCGAGATGAAACAAGTCAAGTGCGACTGTGGGAAGACTTTCACAGCAGGCTCAATCGGAAAACACCAGGCGAAAGGTAAGTGAGTGTTGCATGAGTGAATTGTTGAGGCAGTGAGAGAAGGTGTCTTGTCTGAATGGGCGGAGAAATGTGAATGCATGCGTGGACGTTGCGTCCTTTTCTGCACTTCACAAATCTCGGACAATGTTTGAAATCAATGCATCGATGTTCCAATCAATTTATCTGACGTACCCAATGAATAGTTGACTGACTTACCTACTGATTGATTGATTGATTGATTGATTGACTGACTGACTGACTGACTGACTGACTGACTGACTGAATGAATGAATGAATGAATGAATGAATGAATGAACAAATAACGAGTGACTGCAGACTGCCCCAACCGGGTGTGCGAGTGCGGAGCTGTGGTGGCATCGAAAGAAGCCCTGGAGCAGCATCGACAGAGCGGCCTCTGCAATCACCGACACGTAAGGAAACAGTGGGAATACTGCTCAGGATGGATGGACGGGCCGAAGAAGGACAAAAGGGAAAAGAATTAAAAGGGGGTGCAATCGCTTGTGGTGGAAAAAAAAACTGCGCCGTTGAGTTTGGAGGTACTGTAGAATCCCAGTGCTTCTCAGTCACTCAGCTTCCCAATATTTCTTCTTTCGTTTGCTTTTTGATGTGTATTTCTCTTCATCTGTTTTCAGACATGATATCAGCTCCATGACTTCGCCAGTAAATCTTCTTTTCCTGTCCATACCAATGAAAACGTCCGCTTCCGCCCCCCTGTCCTCCATGCAAACAGGGCCCCTGCGACCTGTGCGGCAAGAGAATGGCAAAGGCGGCCATCAAGGACCACAAGGCAAAGGAGTGCCCGAAGGGGAAGGAACGGTGCAGCTGCCAGATGGTCAGCCAAGAAGTTGGTTGATCAGGCAGCTCGGCAATATGATGAAGGAATACAGGGGGCACAAGGGAGCTAGGAGGAAGAGGGAAATGGGGGAGGAGCTCAAACGTCGAGAGGCTTCGTCTTCCGGGGTCTCTTTCAGCATGTAATCATCCCCCCCTTTTTTTCCTTCCTTGCGACCCGGAGAGCAGCAGAAAACTTGGAGACTGAATAGATGGATGCTTGAAGGATCAAGTCAAAATGGAGACTAAGAAACCGATAGCTAGATTCATCACTTTGCAATGCCTTGCTCTTCCCTCAGGAAGTGGAAAGGGCGGAGATGGAGAAGCACAAGCAGACTCTGTGTCCACTGAGGGCTGCCGAGTGTGAGTGCGGTCTGAAGACCGTCGTACAAAAACTGAAGCAACACCAGGAGAAGGACTGCCCCCTCAGAGTGTGCGTCTGCAGGGAGCGCTTCAGCATGCCCAGCGAGAAGGACGAACACCTCCGCAGCGGTGCCTGTCCTGCAGCAAAGGTCAGTCAAAAAGGTGGAGAAGGTTTGGAGTCCATCACGGACCAATCCATTGAGCCAAGTAGAGCTGCATTGCTCTGCTGCTTTGGCGATCAGCCTTTATTTTCTTCCTCCTTTCCAACACTTTAGATTTACAATTGTTCGTCTTTGATTTTGCTCTGTCGCGACCGACTGATTTCACTCGACTGCAGGAGAAATGCACCCAGTGCGGCACGGACGTTCCTTCCAAGGAGATCAAGACGCACATGCAGAAAGTGTGCCCGAAGCGGTCTGTGACGTGCAAGGCCTGCCAGCAGTCTCTTCCCTTCTCGGCTCTGAAGCATCACGAAGACTCAGAGTGTCCGAACAGACAGGTCAAGTGCGGATGCGGGGAGAGCGTGCAGCTGTCGAACATGGAGGCGCACTTGAAGAAAGACTGCAAGGACAGGGTGTGTGAGTGCAAGAAGGTCTTCAACGACAGAGCGGCCCTGGACAAACACCAGCGATTGGAGGAGAGCAAACCGGAGGACAGGTGCAAATGGAGAAAGGTCAGCAGCTGATTTCGCACTCTCGATTGCCTCTGTGTTGCACTCTCACTCAAGACTCAGTACGCAGTGCGACTGTTTTTCCTGAAACTGCTCTCTCTCCAAGCTCAGCAGAAAGGCAAAGAAAGGGGAGGCAGCGCTCTATTTACTACGGTAGGAACTCCTTCCTGACTGCTTTTCCTTTACCTTTTTTTCTTTGGGGATTTGCAGCTGGAGATCCAGCCTTTGGAGGGACCCGCAGAGGGCGGCACGGAGGTGCAGATCTCAAGTCACCCGCTCATTCCAGAGACGGCAACGACCATGGATGTCAGTCAGTCAGGTTTGAATTAAGCAAGCAGACACTTTCACGTAGCAGAAAATGAGCCACAGTTGATTCATTCGGGAAAAAGCAAGGGGCTGTCTCCCTCCGGTCTCTTTTGCGGAGTTGTGCATTGGTTGAGTGATTGATTCGGTCATTGCTGCAGAAGATTCTGGTCTGTGTTCAATTCTTTGACGTACTTCGGGTTCCTTCAGACAGACGTGCATCGCAGCATTCTTCTATATGTATGCGGGACTGGGTACACTTACTCTACAATTTTACTTGAGTCTGTTCTCTGCTTTAATTCATGAGAATTCAAGATGATTCTATCTATTCTCTCGATCGCCTCCTGCAGGTGTTCTTCGGAGAGACCCGCGTCTCTGCATCCAGAGTGGGTGAAGGGAAGGAGAAGGACAAGGCAGCAGTAACGTCTGCAGCTACAGCACGCAAGTGGAAGGTCAAGCTGCCTCCCAGCGGGGCGGAGGCGGAGAAGCTTGTGCCTGTGAAGCTGCAAGTCGGGGGCGTGTACCCGCGTCTGTTTGCGGAGTTGAAGTACAAAGCGCCGAGGTCAGAGGGGAAAATATTGACACTGGTATTTGAAAGAATCGAAGGCACACAGAACGCAGAAAAGTTTTTTCAGGGCCTTTTAACGACCGCCATTTTCTTTATGTCCGTTTGTTTGGTTGTGTTCCTAGTCCGTTTCATTCTCTCAACCCATTCGCTCCAACAGCATCAATGAGCTCCACTTGCCTTCTCTATGGAGAAATGCAACTGGAAACCTTGGGTTTTGTACGTGATCCCTGTATGACCAGGTCTCTGCATGTATGAATGTGATCCCTGTAGGAAAGCTCGGCCAGGGCTCGCTGCACCGAAGACCTCGATGACGAAGCCCCTGCAGGCCTGGAAGCCGAAAGCCGAGGGCCCCCTGCCGGAAGTGAGTGGCAAGAACATGCCGACCCTCGAACAGGCACGGGCGCTCGGAAAGAAGGGAGGGTTCGTCATCAGACTGCAGAACGAGTGGGACTCCCACGGGGACGGCCCGCACAAACGTCGATGGTTCATCATGGACGCAGACGATCCTGGTGGGTGGATGAATAGGTTTTCTTCAGTGCATGTGAATGAAGTCATTGATACTGCGGGCAAGGGGTGTCTGGGTTCAGTGGTCTCTGGTTGGGCCGGTCAGAGGAGAACGCACATGCAGCACGGTGTACCCGTAAATCTTGCCTGTATGAGATAACTTGGTCCAGATTGCGCGACTGTCTACTTTTCTCCAGCAAGTGGAACACCAAATTTATGTGCACGTTCGACGGTCCCAGAAATACTCATGTTCATTCGTTGTGCTTGTGAATGCAGATCGACTGTTGAGGTACTACGGAAACACCAAGCCAACAGATGCCGATCTCGGCAAGCCCGAGGGAAGCTACAGGTGGGTATTCGTTTCTCCCGGTTTCTGCCTTCATTTTCTGAGTATCAGTTTGTCTGGTTGCGTTTACAAAGATACGACACAGATAGAAAGCAAGAATTGGGCGGCCATGAAGTAGTCAAACCAGCACCAAAATTCTCTTCCACATACCCTCAGTCAATTCTTTGTCGCCAGACTTTCTTTAGGCGAGAGCTGTGCCTGTCTCCTTCCTTATAAGCTGTCTGATTTTGTGCGTGTTCGCTTCTCTGTCCGTGTTCAGCTACAACGAGCTTCGGGAGGCGACTTTCAAGGAGGAAAGGTGTTCTGTGAAGTTCGAAAATTCCAAGTGCAGAGACAGCGGGCGGCTCCTGGAGAGAATTCCCAACTCGATGTTCAGATCCATTCTTGTGGTTCTCCAGTCAGTCGAATCAGTGAGAATCAGCTCCACTTCTGCAGGCAATCGGCCTGTTTTCTCTTTGCACTGAGTTCCCTCCATGCGCACGAACAACAAGAGTCGCGCTGATTTTTGGAGATAGAAACTTTTCAGTCTCCTGTGCTACCAGCCTCTCCCTGAATTGGCAGCCCGCGCATTAAGAATTAGAATCTTGAGAAAGAGACATTCGTTACTCCCGACAACGTCCACTGTGCATGATCCTGCTGCTCATCGATGCGCTTCACTGGCATTCGCCTGCTTTCTTTCTTTCTTTCTTTCTTTCTTTTGACCCTAAATCGCGACCATGCACATGAGACTGCTTCGGTAGTGTAAGCCACTGCATGGTTGAACCATCTCCCTTTTTCTATGCATTTTGTCGTTTTCTCTTGTCTTTCGTTTATTTGCCTGCAGCCATCCCCCTGGGAGCAAGTAAGCTGACTCGGACTCGGACATTTACTATTCGAAAAAACAAGGCCGGATACAGCAAAATCTACAGTTTGCATGGCTGTGTAGTGACTTTACATTATTTGCAGATCCCCAAAGCATTGAATTTGATGATTCAAAGTGACATAACACTAAACTTTGACAGTTGATCTCACAGAGTCATACTGGAACGTAAACAGAGTCTTAGAATAAGTTTGGCTCACGACTAAAGACGGTCTATTTTTTTTGAATCGAAGCAAACTTTAGAATTTGAAAACATTTCATCATAAGTAAATCATTAATTGCCATAATACCACTGCCACGTCAGTACTCGTACATTTTACAGTAAATTTATATCGTATAAAAAGGTAAAACATTAATTGTGTTTCATTTTTGGAAAAACAAACTCTTTAAACCAAAAGTTTATAGTTTAAAACAACGATTACTCCTTTTATGAATTTGGTCAATGTCGACACTATGAAAATTTAACCTCTAAATTTAACCTACTACTAGACACTATAGTAGACAGTCTAGACCTACTAGGAAACATGTTTTCAAACTACTATATAGCAACTTGAACATTGAATCAGGTATTTATAGTTTTCATACTATTTTTGAATAAATGTATAACGTGTACGCTCATATAAAATTTAAGCTTGATACATCAAGTCTATTTTTTTTAAAATTAGCCAACTGCAACTGTTTATAAAATCAATTTCCATTCACTTCTAGTGAATAAATCAAATTATTAGTACAACACAGTAATAGCTTTCAGAATGTCTGTATAGATCGTCACTTCACATTTGTTCTTTACTAAGAGCCTTCGAGGGTGCAGCTGCTACTGTTGGGGTCTTTCTACTAGTGCCGCCAGGTTTTGCTTTTTCCCTCTCCAGGTAGCTGTTCGCATGGCTGAAGACACTGCATGCAGCCAGGCAGATGGGCCGATGGCGATGGCGTAATATAATGTCGAGGATGCAGCCAGGCAGGAAGGCATCACCAAATACCAAGGGAAGATACAGGAGACATCCAAGGGACGCAGCAGGGAGACACACTTCTCAGAAAGAAAAACATCCGAGGAGAGAGGAAGAGAAAAAATGACGGACAAATCTGTGAGTTGATGAAATTTGGTTAAATTCCTGAAAGCAGACATGCCGCTGTTTCGCGTCCCACCTGAAGGCTGCACTTCCGAGTGCGAAGTAACCGACAAAAGGCAACTGTTGCTTCAAAATGACCCGAGAACTGCAAGCAAAATTACGTAGTCACATGCGAACAAAAAGGTGAGAAGAGGAGTGTGCATGGAACATGATCGCAGATAAACCAATAAGAACGTTCACTGAGAAAGCGTGCGTGTGCAAAACGATGGATAACGCAACAACAAAGGCACGCACAGTGAGATCAGAGATACTTATCCATCCATCAGTACGCGTGAACACGACGGAGCACTCTCACAAAAAATGGCATATGATTTCGTGTATATAGACACCCTCGCTCACTCATTTACAGACCTATATGGTCCCAAAACACATCGACATGAGCAAAAACACCGACAGACTTGCGTGCTCAGCCCAGCACCGACCCAAGTGAGTGCATACAATAGCGCCAAACAATGTGGCATGGGGCGAGACGCACAGCAAGAGAAAACAGGACGGCGATGTCTGCAGAAGAAGAAAGTCCCTCGAATGCGAAAGCCCAAGAATCGGAGAGAAAAACAAATCACCCAACAGGCACATGCAAGCATCAAAGAATACAAAGGCAACCGACACATAAAGTCCCGCCGTGCCCCCCGCGACGATGGCATCAAAAGGAAATGGAACCCCTAACCGGCTCAGCGTGCATCCCAGAAAAGCACCGACAACTGCAGTCAGAGGACAAGGGAGCAACAGAGCCCGTTGTAACAGAACCGTGGAGAGGGAAACGTAGTTACGGATCCGCTGGGGTAGTTCCTCAGTCGGACCAGAAAACGTTGATGGGGGGGGTGAGGGAGCCACTCTGGAGGTAACTTTTTCGGACCAGTGATAGGACGAGAAAGACAGAGGCGGATGAGGTTGCCAGAACGTGGAGAAAAAAAAGAAGCCATGATGAAAGACTCCCACTTTCAACAGAGGACGGACCATAACCACACACATACAACGCAATCACAGTAGACAAGATAGAGAGAAGGTCAGCAACCAAGAAATAGTGGAGAGAGACACCTAAGCCGGGTTTTCGATTCTGGGTGGACGATTAGCAAGGAGAAAACGAACAGAAAAGAAGAAAAGGAAGGCAGCTAAGCTGGGAACTCCTTAGTCACTAGACATTTTGTAAGCACGAAAAGAATTCCAGAGGGCCACTTTAAGCTCGCGAGGTTCGACTGACATGACCAAACACCTCCACAAGCCGCGCACTTTCCAGCACACCGAGCTAGGCGCACAGGCTGCTTGTTCCAGATCCCCACTGCCGTCTCTTTCATTCTTAGTCCAGTTTTCCTAGCTCTGCTCTGGAGAAACCCCATCACCCCTATTCTACTCCCCCCCGCCCCCTTCCCACTAGAAGTGGAGGACGAGGAGGCACTGGATGAAGATGAGGAGGAAGAAGAATCGGGAGGGCCCTGGGACGGTGGAGGGGGTGGGGGGTCAATCAGGCCTCGGTTGGCACTGCGAGGGGTGGAATGAACGACAGCAGAAAGGAAGGATGAATGAAGGACGTGCTTCAAAGAGACGAGCGCCCTCATGTGGGGCCAGAGACGACGGGGGAGAAATGGTGACGGTGCTAAGTACTGCCCGAGCACATTCAACAAAGGCCGGGCAAGAGCGGAAAGGAACCATTGCACGTCACCTCATGGCTTTATCTCAAGAATAAGTAGATCCCTAAATTACTTTTGGCGATCCGTGCCCTTTCCAGAATAAAATACATCCAGCTAGAAGGGCAGAAGATTCCCGCACTGCCTGACTGAATTGACTCACTCGATAAGTTCCTTTCCGAAGAATGTCCCCAGTAGAGTCCCAGCGACTGCACCACGGAATCCCACCTCCACGCTCCCGTCAAGGCAGGAAACTTCGGGGGAAACTGCGGCCATATGGCAGATCCGGTAGATTCTCAGATGGTTCAAGAGAATAAAGATTTCAGCCGCTCTGCTGAGTGAATCGCTTTCCGACGCAAATGAGAAATAAGGGTAGCTGGAAAGGTCGGCGACTACTGTACAATTCCTTTCGTCGATTAAGGAGGGTAGACGGGCTACTTGGGGCACACCGAACAACGATTGCGTTGGCGGACACTGACGAAGGTCGATGACTTCCGAGACGGTGATAACACCTTCCTCCTCCGATGATGCGGGATCCTTTGCTCAGGCTGCGATTCCTTCTGAGTCTTGCTGCCAGTCTATGACCCACGGGCTCTCTGCTCTCAGAGACGAGGTGGTTTGATCGGACCGTGACATAGCTTGACAGGATCTAAGCATTATGGGGACCTTCCGAACTCAGTGTGAACTTCGGAGACGGCGGAGACGGCATTGCATGCGCGTGGAGTCGAGCTCGGAATCGCTCGGATTGTGAAACGCCTGCATGTTGTTCATTGAAAACAACACACGCAAAGATTCAACGCAAAACAGTTTCGATCTGCCGTGTTTCCATATACATACCTCTCAGTGCTTGAATGGAGTCCCTTACCTTGAAAAAGAATCCTTGAACAGGACGGACAGAGTTTGATCGAAGCACACCGGCTGCCATTCCTTGAACTTAGAACCCGCAGACGCAGACTCACTAGACTTTCGGGGTATCTCAGGGAAACAACGCATGAAAAAAGACAAGGACGCAAAAAGGGCGTCAGCGTGAGTCGAGGCAGTAAGCGACCGTCTACACGAGTGGAAACGTCCCCTTCTGAGTAGGCAGACGTGTCACTGGCTTTGTTTTGCTTTGTCGCCAAAGCAGCCAATCAGACAGAGAATGGGAATTGCAGAGACGATCAACTACGAGGAGAACTGGGTCCTCATCTGGGGTCTCATTGGCTTTCTCCTCATCGTCTGTTTTGTTCTTCTCACTGCCTTCTCTCCCCTCGGAGGCAGCCCAAACAAACCCGCGCCGCCCAGGAAGGGCCCAGGCAGTGGATCCAAGTCGCAACGGAGGAAATTCGACTGAGCCGAAGGAGAACTTCCTGAAGGAAAGAAAGGAGGATCGATCGATACGATTGGGTCCTGGGCCTGATAGCACCTGAAAGCCACAAGAGTGCAGGATGTCGGGGGGGTGGGGAGAAAGCGCGTCTGGCTTGCTGGACATCAGGGGGGTCGAGTAGTCTGCTGTTGTACGCTTCAGGGCCTTTCCTTTAATTCAAGTGGAAGGGAAGAAAGGGGGTAGCAGGGGATTGTGTGCGTCGATTCAATCGCGTCCTTGATTGAAGTTCCCGAATCCTGGGGGCTCTTTTGCTTTGAGCCGCCCTAGTACATTGCTTAATGCCTCACTTTCATCCATCCACGTTGGGGGGGAAATGACACGATTCCTCTGCGGGAAGCGCAAAGTGACAAGGGCGTGCGTCGGTACACCTCTCACACAGACTGGCTCTTGATGCGTGTGGTGCTGTGCAGAGACATGTATAGCGATTGGGTTGGATCAGGTAAAGCTTAAATCTGTCTGTCACGGTTCCCCCTGCACATGGTCTGAAGATTTATCGACACAATGGTTGTTCACTGAGGTGGACGCGCATCAGACAAATTCAATGAGTGAACGTGTAACGGTGAAGATCAGACCGAAGACATGTTCTGCTGAGAGCAGGATTGCAGCTTCCTCTCTTCATGTCTGTCTCCCTTCCAGCCCCCTCTTCCCAGCTCTTTTGCCTTCTGACTGTCTTGAGCACTTTCCGTAACTGGTTTTCAAAGGACTCTCTCAATTCTTCATCTTTCCCAATATCGGGAGAATAGGGGATTATGTGTATTCTTGTTTCCCCCCGCAACCATGGCGTCCACTTTGTTGTTGAATATGTCCAATCTTCTGTTCGCCTTTTCACGTGCCTGGCAGCGGCCTTGCTGTGAAACCACGCCAGAAAATGTTCTGGTAGGATGACAAGCAAAACAATCCTTCGTTTTCGTTTTTTTCTCTTCCTGTCTCCCATACCCCTTTTCGTCGTTCCCGCTATTTCTTTCTTCGTTGGTCTTCGTAGGCTTCTTCCTTTTTGCATTTATTTGTTTCTCCCGTCTTGCTTGCTTGCTTGTATGTTCGCTAGCTTGCTCGCTTGCCTGCTCGCTTCCTTCCTTCCTTCCTGGACCCCCGCTCCCTTTTTTCTGTATCCTTCATTCTGTCCTTCCCTTTCTCCTTGCCTTCCTTCCTCCTTTCTTTCTTTCTTTCTTTCTTTCTTTCTTTTCTTTCTTTCTTTCTTTCTTTCTTTCGTTCTTTCTTTCGTTCTTTCTTTCTGTCTGTTTGTCTGTCTGTCTGTCTGTCTGTCTGTCTGCCTGTCTGCCTGTCTGAAGAAAAGGACCGAGAAGAAGAAACATATAGTCTTTCTTTCTTTCTTTCTTTCTTTCTTTCTTTCTCTCTCTCTCTCTCTCTCTCTCTCTCTCTCTCTCCCTCCCTCCCTCCCTCTCTCTTTCTTTTTTCTTTCTCTCTTTCGCAGGTCCAGGCTCAGGCTTCCTCTCTCTCTCTCTCTCTCTCTCTCTCTCTCTCTCTCTCTCTCAGAGAGACTCTCTGTCTGTCTGTCTGTCTGTCAACTCTGTCTCTGTCTCTGTCTCTGTGGCTTTTTTTCTAGCTTTTTTTCTTTCTTTCTATCTATCTATCTTTCCTTCCTTCCGCCCTATAGTCGAGCTGCAAGCTTTTCCCCCTTTTTTTTCTTTCTCTGTTTCTTACTTTCTTTCGTTCGTTTGTTTGTTCATTCACTGATTCATTCATTCATTCACTACTTGATGTTTACTTTAAATAGCTACTTAAATAGTATATTTGTTTAGTAATTGATCTTTTCATGCATTTCAATATCAATTAATTAATATAGATGATAGATCAATCATTCATGATTATGATGAATCTATCAATAGTGATTGATTGATTTTTATAGCAGTGAAATTAAAGTTCATAAAAAAAAATTGAGGAATGCCTCAAAATTTTGTAAATTGATTGATTGATTCGTATTTAATATAATAAAATTCTAGATTAAAATTGTACGAACGTTATTGACGAGCTTGATTACAAAGACGCTGCAAATATTTAGGAGCCCAACCGGGTACGTATATAATCTGCCACCCTATAATCCAGCCAATAACTTAAACCTTTCATTAATGAATCCTAAAATGAATCATCGTAACAATAGATATACTACTAACTAGCAGTACCAGAATGAATAATATTCTATACATTGATATTGCAGACCTACTACTGCTATAATTAACAATTCTATAGTATGTAAATAACTTTACATCACATAGTCTATTAAAAACTAAATCTACGCAACTATGATGGAAACGTGTGCTTTGGAGCAGTAGGGAAGGGAAGACCGTATCGGGTGCTCTTCAATTCAAACTGGGAGAGGGAAGGTGCACAAACGTGATAATGGGGTACAGATTCAAGCCCGTTACCGAGGATGACAGGATAGGTGAAGGTCTTGATGAGGAAGTCCAGGAAGAGAAAGGAAAAAAGTGTATGGAAAGAGATGAGAAAACGTTAAGCGGGCATTTGCTCTCTGTTGAAGCGCTCGGCCTCGGTCTGGGGAGGCAGGGCCGCCGCCCTAGAAAATCTGAGAAGGTTTAAACAGCCGCAGCAGGGTCTTCTTTCACTGCAGTAGTCTGCTATATCGGTAACTGTTTCCTCTGGGAGACAGAGGGTGACAGGGAAGGAGACGAGCTGCAGAGGAAAAGAAAGGGGAGGGAAAGGTTTGAGGGGTGGAAGGGGGCGTGAGGGAGGGACTCGTCCGAATCGTGGAGGCGCAGGCTGCCAGGAGGGGGACCAGCTGACGGACTGGCCGGGGAAGCACTTCGGTGCGCCGCCTCCTGAGCACAGAGGATGGGCACCCTACATCCAAAGGACAGAAAAAGTCATGCAAAAAGAAATCCAGAACGAGATGGAAGTCGGTAACGCATCTCTCTTCCTCGAGGTTTGTCTGAAACAGTCTGCCATGCAGTGCTGGGCCAATCCTTTCCAATAAAAAAATTAAGTCCTTGAATCAGATGTTTCTGGCTTGAGACTGTGGCTTGCAAATCAGAACAGATAACTTTAAATGTTCCTTTTTGGGGTCTTCTGCTGCCCTTTCTCTTACTTATTTTCTTCAAGGCTCCATGACTGAATAAACAAACTATGTGATAACTTTGACTGTCTTGCTGTCTACTTTCCTGCAGTCTGTCAATGAGGATGACGAGTATGGAAAAGAGGAGGAGAACCAAGAAGAGGAACTGTAACTTAGTCTGTAAGAAGGAAAGTAGGTACCTAGCTTGTGGAGACTCACACCATTTATAGTAGTTAGTATTATGCCTTTACTTGTTGCTCTGTTGAAGAACATCCCGGGCATGGAGGGGATCAGTTTTCAAATTTGACTCTCAGACTGTACTAACAGCTAGAAAATAAACTAGAAAATGAAGTTTTCCCTACAAAAATGGATTGATTTGTTATATCACGATAGTAATGACGATACACAGTACAACAATGTCAATGTCATCATGTAAACTTATAATATAACTTCTTTACTAGCTTATTTAATAATAATTTTAAAGTTATTTTTTCCAGAAGTGGAAGAGTTTGAAAAAAAATGAAGTTGTTAAGCTATTTGCCAAATATTGCGAAATGAGGGTCCATTATTTAACAATCTGCCTTACATGTTGTGACTTGCCGAACGCTAGACGTCTATTATGGTGCTTTTTACCTATAAAGACCTCCTTGAACCTTTTCTACTCGATCAGTCTTTTCACAAAGGACACTACCTTCTGATATAAGAAGATACCCGCTCGTACTTTTCTAAAGAAAAATGGTTGAGAAATAAAGGAGATCTGGTCATCCAATTATCTCTGCCGTCTCCGTCTGTTTCTCTTCTAAGCATCACTCTGCTGGGCCGGTTCCTGTGTCCGCTTGCCACTCTCTTTGCTCCCGGAAGGAGCGCGGGGGCGCGGAAGCGTGGACACCGGTGGGGGGAGCGAAAGGACCCGCCAAACCCAGCGACGTGAGCAACCGATACGCGGCCACGCAGGGCCGAACGTATACGCATCACTCAGATTAAGCATAGAATTCCTCATTGCTGCTTTTATCTCCATTGAACAAACCCATCGAAGCTCGGCAAAGGAGCAGCACCCATGTCGCAGTCTCCTGAACACAAGCAATCTTCTCCTTCCCCATCTCGACATGACCTCTTTGATAAGAGAGCTGGACCGTCTCCTCCTCCGTCTTCAACATCTCCTACTCCTCCGTCTTCAACCACTGACTGCCATCGCCCAGGACGTCAAAAAACATCAAAAGGCCAGTCAAAGAGTAAGGCAGATGGCGTCAGCGAAGTGGGCCTGTCCACAGCCAAGGAAGCCCCCCCGAGCGGGGTAGCTAACTCTCCACCACCATGTGCATCCCTCTGCAGGTCCACCTCTCAGCCAGATGGGCCCCCCGACGAGACGGACGAAAACTACCCCGCCCTTCCCATGGCAGGGAGGGCGTGGGAAGCAACAACAGCTAGGCTCTCTCCACCCAGCCAGCCAGCCACAGTATGTGCGTGGGGCCCAGTGGAGAGGGACAAAGAGAAGGAGAGGAGGTGGATAGACGCTGCAGCACTGGCCACAAACGCATGCCGGACAGACCCACCCCGGGTGGAGCAGGGCCGAATCAAAAGGGCGCAATGGTGGGAGGAGGAGAGGAAGGGACACGCCAAAGCGGTTGGAAGGGTGAGGAAGGAAGCGAGGGAGTGGAGGGCGGAGCAACGAAGGCAGCTGCCACCCAGCTCTAGCTTCATTACGGCAGACGTCCACACCCTTCCAACCCCCCCGCCCAAGACACCACCAATCCTCCCCCTTCCGATTCAAGGACCTTTTGGACCCTCTGGGCTGTGACGAGGGATGGCTGACCCAATCAGACAGGCTAGGAAACGCCGAGCGCGAGTTAAGACAGCAACCCGCAGAGAATGGGAAGAGGAGGCAGAAAAGGAAATCCAAGAGAGGGAGGAGCGGAGAGCTAGATGGAGGAGGGGAGAGAACCCGCACCCGAGGCAGCCCGCACAGCCCCAGACGCCACAGATAGTCAAAAAAATGGTAGAGGCAGCCATCCGCACAACTCCCTTCGATGACTAGCGAGCAGACAGGCAGGCAAGGCCATCCATCACCCCAATAGTCTGCCGACTAAATGTCAGCCCAGCTGGAGCCAACCTCACACCCAATGCGGGGTTGACGGATGATGAGGCCCTCCAGAAGGGGATCGAGAACTCGCTGTCGGAGATGCCAGGCCCTGTCCCTCCTGCTTGTTCTGACTCACCTTCCTCTCCTTCCCCCGCTTCCTCTTCATCTTCCTCTTCCTCGTCCTCTTCCTCTTCCTCCTCCCTTTCCTCCTCCTATTCCCCTCCCTTCTCTTCTCAGGCACCCTTAGCTCAGGTCCAAGAACAGACAGATACACAAGCAGGCACAGACAGACAGACAGAAAGCCAAATGTAGACAGTCGTCAAAGCAAAAAGGCAGACCAGAGCAGCCGCAGTGCAGGTGCAGACGGAGACAGGCAAAAGACGGCAGGACAAGACAGATGCAGACGGCCACAGACATAGAGATACAGAAAGCCGGAGGCGGATACAGACAGCTACAGGCAGACACAGACAGACGCAGGCAGCCACAGATAGACAAAGACAGACGCAGACAGACATAGACAGACACAGAGGGACGCAGATTCAGACAGATGTAGACAGACACAGCTAGCGACAGCAAGACACAGAAAGAAACAGCCAGCAACAGGAAGACAGCAGGAGGGGAGTCCGACGGCCAAGCGAACAACTAAACGCCTGTGACATGGCTGGGGGGGAGGGGGGCCCAAACGCCTGTGACACGGCGGCCGGCCCTTCCTCTCCCCGCAAGCAGGAGGGGGGGGTGCGTGTGCCTCTAGGGGATTGTTGTACGGCGGGGGAGGGGGGCCAACCCAAGGCCAGACCCTCCCCCGGGCAGACGGGGGAAGGTTCCCTCATACCCATCCAAAGACAAGGCCAGACCCTCCCCCGGGCAGATGGGGGAAGGTTCCCTCATACCCATCCAAAGACACACCCACACCTAACCCCAACCGCGGCCCCCCACATCCCCCAACCACACACCAGAACGTTTTCACATAGGCACCGTCACGCCCTCCTCACAACTCACCAGGACCCCCCTAACCCCACCACCATCCAGGAGATGGAGATTTGACAAAGCGAGCGTCCCCAGATAAAACTCAGACCCTCTCCCCCTCCGACCCCCTTCCCCCCCCCCCGAGGAAAGAGACCTATGGGACGACAGAGACTTTAACGAACCGGAAGACCGCAGGACTACCAGATGCTGCCCCTTCGCCTTCCCCCCTCATACACACCCCCACCGCCGCCTCTCACCACCGAGCACCACCATCCACAATGCTTCCCCCCTACAGCTGCCCGCCCTGCGAACACTCAGTCTGGACCCAGGACTCCTCCCTAACCCCACCCCTATGAGGACCTCACCCCATCCCGCACTCGCACAGACAGTAAACCCCCCCCCCTCCCGCAACATGCCCTCCACCCAGTCCCCGACGTGCTCCTCACTGAACCCTGATGCAGCCCCCTTCCAACCGGCCGCCGCACCCCCAAAGAAACCCATCCTACCCACACACATACACAAGCACACACACCTATAGACCCCAGAAAGCCTCAGTGACACATCTGAGGCAGCCCCCTTCCAACTACCAGAACACCCGAAGCCACCCACCCCGCATACACGCACACATATGCACATACACCCACAGACCTCAGAAAGCCTCAGCGACACCCCAGAGGCAGCCCCCCTCCAACCACCAGAACCCCCGAAGCCACCCACCCCACATACATACACACACACGCAAACACACCCACAAACCCCAGAAAGCCTCAGCAACACCCCAGAGGCAGCCCCCTTCCAACCACCAGAACCCCCGAAGCCACCTACCCCGCATATACATACACACACACATACATATCCACAGACCCCAGAAAGCCTCAGCGACACCCCAGAGGCAGCCCCCCTCCAACTACCAGAACCCCCGAAGCCACCCACCCCGCATACACACACATACAAGCACACCTACCCACAGACCTCAGAAAGCCTCAGCGACACCCCAGAGGCAGCCCCCTTCGAACCACCAGAACCCCGGCAGACACCCACCCCGCATACACACACACATACGCACATACACCCACAGACCCCAGAAAGCCTCAGCAACCCCCCAGAGGCAGCCCCATTCCAACCACCAGCACCCCTGCAGACACTCACCCCATATACATAACCCCATACACACACACACATACGCAAACCTCCGAAAGCCTCAGCGATACACCAGCCAAGACCCCCACCCCCCTAAAGGGGTACCTGGGAGTGCCGGATGAAGCCCCAACGGACCTCCTCGAGAGGTGTAAATGGGTAGCGGACAAGAGAGTCCGCGAGAGGCACCTTAAAAGGACATGGAAGGAGAGGCGGGGCGGCGAAGAAAGGGAGCAAGAGGAAGAGGATGACGAACCCCCTGATCTGGTGGACTCAGAGCATTCGGACAGCGAAGATGAAGACACAACAGCCAGGCACAGCACCAAAACACCCACCCCCCCACCCCGGAACTCGCAAGAGGCGAGGGCAAGCGAATGCTGTGCATGCCATAGGTTGGGGGGAAGGTGCACCTCGTGCCAATGTGTTCGGCAAGGGAGGCCGTGCAGCACAGATGGTCACATCTGCCCCCTCCAAGCTCCAGCAGACACCCGAGCCTACCCCACCGGCGCAAGAACATGTCAGAACCCCCATAACAATCTACTAGACACCCCCCCTCCACCGCCAAGCGCTCCGCCGCTCCGGGGCCCCGGACCCGGAAACAAAGCCCGAAGCAATGAAGGGGAGGGGGGTGGCTCAGACCCCTCGTCCTCCTCTTCTGCTAGTTCCTCCTCTTCCTCTTCCTCCTCCTCCTCCTCCTCCTCCTCCTCCTCCTCC